>JASDQU011402258.1:17666-33956 GCA_032191745.1 Picea mariana
CCAAAAACATGGACAGACGGTGCAAGAGCTCATGAATAGGAGTTCATGAATTTTTCAGCCAAGGGAGTATGATGCAGGAGCATCGTAAGCAAGCCAGCAAAGAAAGCACAGAAGTGGAGGACAACTGGAAATGCACCAACACATATTTTGAAGAAATTTTGAATTCAAATGAAGGAACATTAATGTAATACATAGGAGGATGTATTTATATTTATATTTTGAATATTTTAAACAGATCTTGAGAGTTTCTCTCATCTGTTGGATATGAAGGAATTTATTGTATTAAATGTAAAGTAGTTGTATCTTTTAATTTCGGATTAGATAGCTAGAGTTGTAAGAGGGAAAACTCTATAAATCTCTCTCGTAGGCATTGTATTGTAGGAATTATTCTCAATTGTAAGTTGTAGAGAAATAGAATAGGAGAGTATAAGAACAAAGACTGTAGAATTCCTATAAGAAGATAGTTGTCCCTATTGAACCCATGTACAGATGCACTTGGATTAATATAAAGAAGCTTTGATCCAATTTCATGGTATTTTTGCACATTCCGTTTACATATTTTGAATGGTATGTTAATAGTTTTCTTATGTTCTCTGTTATGCATGTGTTTCAATGCTATGTGTGTATATGTTCTTGATTTCATGATTGAGTGTATGAAGTTTGTAAGAGGAGAAGTATAAGTTTCAATTGTTCCTTTTCCTAAGAAATCATGCAAGGAGTGCAGTGATAGTTTGGAAGGAGTG
Source organism: Picea mariana (assembly GCA_032191745.1). Classification (NCBI taxonomy): domain Eukaryota; kingdom Viridiplantae; phylum Streptophyta; class Pinopsida; order Pinales; family Pinaceae; genus Picea; species Picea mariana. The sequence goes on from JASDQU011402258.1 coordinate 18,410, forward strand.
TGTTGACAAGATTATGAGTTTTATATCAGAAGTATTCAGGAAGGTTACCATTGTTCTTATACCAAAAAGAGTGCAAGCCTAGCACCAAGCCATGAAAAGTGTGTGCAGGCCAGAGAGAGTCTTAGACTTTACCAACCAAGGAGGAAGGTTGAATAACTGTTGTTGCAAGGAAGTGCACAGAGTCAGAGATTTTAAATAACCAAGGTTTATTGTGAATGCCGCAAGGAATGCATGCAAGAATCCTTTTGAAATATTGAATTCATAACAAAGGTCAAGCTCAGGAAGGATAGATAATTTAAATAAATTAAGATAAGGATGAGTTCTGAATTCACTTCGCAGAAGTTAAGCTCAGGAGGAAGAAATGCCAGGTCTTTGGGAAGGAGTCTTTGAGAAACCTAAAAGGATGGTTGAATTTCTCAAGGGGGAGAATCATTGAAGTTTTGTGGACCGTTGGATCCTATAGATCAGTGGGAACATTGAGACTGAGTATCTCTCAATATTCATAAGCTTAGGAGTAATATTGGTCACCGGATTCGAATCAACATGGGTCATTGATCTCATGTTTGAATTCGCCATTTCATAATTTGGGATGGGGAGAATATCGTGACTCAGAGTCGAGAGTCGTGAACTACTGATTCATGAAGTACCGATAGAATCAGGGTCGTCAGATCATGGGGGGTCCAAAACCGTTGATTCTTGGTAAGGATTTATCATGATTTCAACCATCAGCAAAAGGAGTTACTACATTTCATTTTGCTGATACGCAAAATTCTGAGGTGTTGAAACATTGGGCCCGAGGTTCCGATTGAAGGTTGCATCAGAAAGAGTCAAGGGAGGAGCTAGAGATGCGTTAGCCTTTTTGGGGTTTTGAGGATTGAAGGAGCCAGGGGAACTCATATCATGGGTCGTGAAGCTGCAAAACCCGATATACCTTATCGGGTGGAGAGTGTGGTCATGTTAGTTCGTCATGTGGGTGAGAGTTGGTGCTTAGTGATTATTCGCACATGCGTAACTCCTAAAAATGACCTGTGGATAAACACTTGTGTGTTTGAAGATTCCTGTGGGTAATCAAAGAGTCAATCAGACTCAAAGGGGAGATTAATAATGATCCTTAGACTAGGAGGTTGTGCAAAACCTGTTGAGGTAGGGAGTGCTAAGCCAAAAATCACAGCTGAGACATCAAGTAATGCATTGACTGTGGAGAACAGGGGAAGACAAAAGGATAAATGAAAGAGATTAGAGAACTGCAAGAATTCTAGGAAGGGTAGATCCAAATCCATACAAGGAAATATGAAGCACTAGAATTATGGTAATAAAGGACATCGACAGAAAGACTGCAAAGCTAGAAAGAAACAAAGAGATGGACAACAAGAGAAAAATTAGGAAGAAAATGTAACATGTGATGTGTTATAATATGCTTTTATTTTTTCTTTAGATAATATTACTAAATCTTGGGTAGTAGATTGAGGGGATTAATTTCATGCCACACCCCATAGGACATATTTCCAAGATTATGTTCAAGGTGATTTTGGATAGGTTTATTTGGCTGATGATGAACCATGTCAAATTATTGGAATGGGTAAGGCACAAATAAAGAAAAATAATGGAAACCAATGGTTACTGAAAGAGGTGAGACATATACTATATCCGAGAATAAATCTAATTGAAACAATATAGTTGGCAAGTGAAGGTTGTATATCTACATTTACAGATAAGGTGTAGAAGGTCACTAAAGGATCATTGATAATGGAAAAAGGAGAGAATGCAGGTGCATTGTATTTATGTAGTGGTAATGTTGACTCTTCAATATCTTTAGCTTATACAGGTGTGGATACAATAGTATGGCATCATAGGATTGGACACATGAGTGATAAGGGGATGTAGGTACTTTAAAAAATCAATTTGTTTCCATACCTTAAACAAGTTGATTTGGATTTCTGTGAACATTGTGTTAATGGAAAACAAAAGAGAGTCAAATTTCTCGTGGCTTGGAAGGAAAAGAAGAGTGAAATGTTAGATCTTGTGCATACATATGTATGGGGAGCAGCTCAGGTATCATCTCTTGGTGGCTCTCATTATTATGTTACTTTTTTTTATGATGCAACTAGAAAAACTTGGGTTTATTGCATTTGACAAAAATCTGATGTTTTTGACACCTTTAAGAAATGGAAATCTTTGGTTAAGAATGAGACAAGATAAAGGTTTAAGTGTGTCAAATCAGAAAATGGAGGTGAATATTACAATAAGGAGTTACTTGATTATTTTTCATACCATGGGATTCGTAGAGAGAAGATAGTTCCAGGAATATCACAAGAAAATCATGTGCCAGAAAGGATGAACAAGACAATCATGGAACATGCAAGGAGTATGAGATTGCATGTTGGGTTTCCCTTATAGTTCTAGACATATGTTGTAGATACAGATGTTTACTTAATAAACATAGGGCCTTCAATTTCTTTGTATGGTGGAATTCCAAGGGAGGAATGGACATGTAAAAGGTAAACTACTCATTTTTGAAGAATTTTGGTTGTAAAGCATTTCTCCATATTGATAAAGAAAATAGAACGAAGCTTGAGGAAAAATCCAAGTGTCCATTTATTGGATATGATGTTAAATATTTTTGTTATCACTTATGGGATTATGAAAATCATAAAATAATTAGGAATAGAGATGTGGTATTCAATGAAAATTTGATGTAAAATACCTGTTTAAGGGAAAGAAACAGGAAAAGCAAAAAAAAAAATACACAATGTTTGATGAAATCAAAGAAAATGAAATTCCAAAGGTACCAAAAAATCAAAATGTATAACAACAGGAGAAACAAGTACTTCAAACTCCTGCAAGTGTTGTTAGAATATCTACCAAGTTAAGTAGACCCATTGAAGGATACTCTCCTTCATTGTTGATTGATTCTGGTGAACCATAAAGTTATGAAGAGGAAATGCAGGTAGACACTAAAAATAAGTGGAAGAAAGGAATGAAAGAGGAAATGGACTCCTTGGTAAATAAATAGACTCGGGCCTTGGTTCTGTTGCCTACAGAAAAAAGAGCATTGTAGAATAAATGGGTTTATAAGTTGAAGGAAAAAGTTGGAGGAAAAATATGGTACATGACCAGACTTATTGTAAAGGGGTTTGCATAGTAGAAAGTAGTATATTTTGATGAAATATTTTCTCTTTTTGTTAAAATGACTTCAATTAGGGATATTTTAAGTCTTGTGGCAATAGAAGATCTGAATATTGAACAATTAAATGTAAAAATAGCTTTACTCCATGAGGATTTGGAGGAAGAGATTTATATGCAACTGCCACAAGGGTATAAGGTCAAAGGCAAGGAGAATTTGGTATGAAAGTTTAAGAAGTGCTTGTAAGTCCTATAGAAAGCTCCAAGTAAGTGGTATTTGAAATTTCACAAGTTTATTACAGAACAAGGTTATAATAGATGTCATTTTGATCCCTGTGTTTATTTTAAGAGGCTAGAAAATTGAAGCTATATTATTTTTTTATTGTATGTAGATGACATGATTGTTGCAGGATCTAACATGCAAGATATAAATATACTAAAAAATAAATTGGCTAATTCATTTTCGATGAAGGATTTGGGTGTTTCACAGAAAATCCTTGGTATGAGAATAACAACAAACAAAAGAAATTGCAAATTGATATTGTCTCATGGTAAGTACATAAAGAAGTTGTTGGAGAGGCTTAGAATGCAAAATGAAAAACTAGTTAGTACAGCTTTGGCCATCCATTTCAAATTAACCAAGGAAATGTGTCCCAAGACACAAGAGAATATAAAATACATGTTCAAGGTCCCTTATTCATCAACATTTGGAAATTTGATGTATGTGATGGTGTGCACAAGACCATATATTGCACATGCAGTGGGAGTTTTGAGCAGGTATATGAAAAATCCAGGTAAAGATCATTGGGGGTAGGTTTTCAAGTATTTTATAGGTACTTCTACTCATGTATTATGTTTTGGAGGTTCAAATATTGTTCTATAGGGATATGTTGATTTAGATATGGAAAGTGATCAAGATAAAAGAAGAATCACGACATGGTATGTTTTTATTATAGGTGGAAAAACAATAAGTTGGATTTTGAAACTGCAAAAGGTTGTTTCACTTTCAACAACATAAGCAAAGTATGTTTCTTTTATACAGGCTATTAAAGAGATGATTTGGTTACAGAAAATTATGGAGGAATAAGGAAATAAGAAGGAGAATATTGGGTTGTATTGTGATAGCCAGAGTGCCATTCATATTTGAAAGAACTTAGAATTCCATTATAATACTAAGAATATAAAACTCATCTACCATTTCATATGATCCATTTTGGAATCTGGATAACTCAAGTTTGAAAAGATACATGATAGCCAGAATATTACAAACATGTTAGCAAAGGCAGTAACCAGGGAGAAATTGAGTTCCAACTAATTTTCAGTTGGCCTTTAAGCATGAAGGTGAAGATGAAGATGAGAAATTTTCCAGGTCCAATGTGGATCATAGTCCAATTGGTACAACAACAATGGAGTTGTTATGATCATTCTCCAAGTGGGAGATTGTTGGTTGTGGACCCTGATTATCTTTTTGATTCATAGGTATTGTTTCAATGCGTTTGGACCCCATTACCTGATGGGGGTTGTGGGGGGGATTTCCCCACCCCCACATATCTCATCAGGGGGGTCCATGGGGGGTGGAGAGAAGTTTTAGAGCCCCTCCTTGGTGGGGGTTTGAGGGATACCATCCCCCAAGAGAAAGTTTTGGGAAAATTAGCTTGTAAAATATTCTAATTTCATAGTCAATCTAGACAGTTCATTATAAGATCTCAAATGTAACGGTAGAATTTATGTTAGTGGTTTTTTTCCCTAGAAGGAAACCCTATTTTATGAGGGAATTGTATTGTGATTGTGGATGTGAATGAATATTTCATTTTGAGATCGAATATTTAGAGATAAAGAAGAGGAACTTGCAGTGGGTATGTTGTAGGTTGTATTCATTCATTTTTTGTATAATAATAAAGGAAGGACCTGACAATTTCTTCAGTGGATGTATCCCACACTGGGTGAACCATGTATATATATGTTTCTATTGTATTGTGCATATTTTATGTTTTATTTCTGCATTTGTTTTATTTTATTTCTCCATGATCCTATTTTTCTAACAACTATAGAATTTCATGTCATAAAATTTCCTTAAATTCTCAAATATGGTTTAGTATGTTATCTCTCTTAGAATTGGTAATTCCATTTCCTATCTTTACCCTTGTTGGTACATTCTCTGAGATGAGATTAAACTTGAAGTATTTTTCATATTGGTCTACAATAAGATTCCCCTTGTACATGTCATTTACATCAAACATTCCTTCTAAGGGGCCACAACCTCTTGGGAGAGTATAATTAGTAAATTCTTTGACTTCCAAGTTCATGGAGTGAGCTAGAAAAAAATTTTGAGAGTCATAGAACGCCTTGTTTCTTTGCAAAAGTCTAAGGATTTATGCATCATCATTAAAACAATTCTAGTGTTTTAGGTTATCAGGGATCAATGGCCTAAAAACAACTTCCATTTTTCCAAAACCATGAAGGACCTCCTCACAAGGTTGTAGAGTAGCTGCATAAATAGCTAATGCATCAACGCTATTGTTCCTCTCTCTAGGGACAACATTAATTGAAACGTAATCAAAGAGTTATATAGTGTCCCAAATTGAGTTCTTGGAAGGTCCCATATTTGACTCTATATATGGACCTTCCACATCTCTTTGTCCTTCAATTACTATAATATGAATGTTGCACGTATCATCCTCATATGGTGCTTCATCTTTAACATGATAGCATGAAATAAAATCTTTGATTGTCTGTCTGTCTTTTTGTTGATATTCTTTCATGATTTCAAACTTTGGTTCATTAGTAAATATATTTCCCTCTATCATCTTCAATTTTGAATCCATTTTTGGGTTCTCATGCTCAAATGAGAAGGTTACTACAAAGTTATGTTGTAGTGTTGTCCACTCTATAGTACCTTTGCACATCTCTTGGTATATGTACCAGTTCCCTGGAATTCTTTCCAATGTATGGATAAAGTGATGAGGTCATTCCTCTAGTGGTGTCATCCTCCATTATTCCTTGCACTTATCCAAGTGTTCCACTGGTTTTACTTGTCCATCATACTTCTACATTTTGTTTCTCTCCTGTTCTATGCCAAATCTAATACACAATAGTCGTTTACACTGATATCAGTCTTGAATTATTTCTTTGTGTGCAACCCACCATCTTATAGGTGTAGCCTTGAGTGCAATATCTAGGGCTAAGAGCCTATGATTTTCTAATACTTCCTCTTCATATTTTGTCAAAAAATCCTCTAATTCATTTACCCCATGAAAAATGAGAGGTTATCTTATCTTTGTACCAACCCATCTTATTGTGCGGTCTATTCTTGCACACCTTCTTGTAGAAACTTCATGTAATCATTTTTTCCAATTATCCAAACATGTATCTAAGTCAGAAGGACATGATATGATGCTTCTCCAATTGAGTACCCCATATGTAGTTGGGTTAACATAATCCTCTTCTTGCACGGTGGTTCTGTATAAATCGTTTATTTCTTGCATATCCAAACAAGTGGGTTCTAAAAATCTTTCTCCTTCAAAAGGATCTAATGGTGCAATGACTCTATATTCATCTGATTCAAACATCATTTTCCTTGTCTTGAGGTTGATTATGGTTTGGTTATCAAATTCCCAACCTAATTCAATCAATGTTGGATAAGGTGTTGTGCCATCTACTATTTCTATTACTTAAAATTGTTCAATAGTGTGCACTCCATCCAAGTCTAATATCACACCTTTAAACATTTTTATTGGTAACACTCTATGTTGATTTGTTAACTTCAAATGGACAAGTGAATATCCTAGTGTGGGTTCTCCCATAAACTGCCATGTCTTATTAGGGAAAAAATTTACTTTAGAGCCTAAGTCCAGTATAATATCACCCATATTAAAGTCTCCAATTTTGGCATTCAGACTGAATTCTCTACTTTTCCTTCTTCTTGTATGGATATGATTGACTATTTTCTATTCTAACTTTCCTTTTTTCTGTGTGTTACATCTTTCTAGCAAGTTTTGTAAGATCTTCACAGATGATGGATCATTCAATAACTTAACACAGTATTGTAGATTTATTTTTATGTTACTTACTTTCTCTAAAGGTTATGCTTCACTGGTATCGTCCATTGAGGAAGTCATATCATACACATGAAAGTTATGATATTGTTCTACAACTGATGTAGAGAAAATGTTTTGTTTGAAAACTCTTGTATTTCCTCCTTGAATGTTTCCTTTTCTTTCCATGCATTAAACTGCTTATGTGGTTCAATATTCTTTTTCACCCATTGATGTTGCACTAGATCTTGTCTTGCTACATCAGTTCATGTCTTATCTCCTCTTTGCATGACTATATTGATGTTTCTTCCATCATCCCTAGATTTTGTAGAAATCCAATGTACATTCTGGTTGTTTTGGTTCCTTTTTTCTCGGATCTTCCCCAATAGTGTTGGACAATATTCAGTATCATGGTTTGTTGCGTGACAATACATACATGTCACTGGTGGAAGTGGAAACTCCCTTGAATAATGTCTGAGTTGTTGTCAGTTGTGGAACACTACTAGACCTATGGCTCACCCAAATCCTCATCTTCCTCATTCTCCACCTCTATATCTACCTTGATCACCTTGCGGTGCATTGTACTGAGGTACCTGGTTATAGTGTGTAGGGTTATACTGTGGCTACATATTGTTGTATTGGGTTTGCGCATTATTGTACTGTTGTTGGGCATTGTTTAATGGTGGTGGTACCTTGTTGAACTGAATCAAGTGCATCTTGTCCTGCCATCATTTATTCTTGCACCCTATAAGTATCTGAAGTTATTTCTCTCATCAGCTCCATAGTCCTACAATATTTATCATCATGACCTACTGACTTTCAAAAATTGCAGTATGAACTTTTGGGTACTACCTTATACGTCTGCATCATTGGAAAAATATATGTATCATGCCCATGTATTTTACAAATACTGCACCATGGTACTCTTCTTGGAAACTGGTTTGGAACTCTTGTTTCCATGTACTGTGTGAAAGTTGGAAATTCATTCCTATGGTGTCCTTTGATCCTGCATGTGGTACACCAAACATATTTTCTTTTATCTTTGCCCTTATTCTGGTTAAGATGAAATGTTAGGCTTTTCATATCCTCCTTCAGCTCCTCCATTGGCTCATTACCCCTTAATTGGGGCATATTACACTACTAATTTTATTTTATTTATGTCATCTTTATTCCATTAGTTGTAATTATACCTGCTAGTCTCCTATATATACAAAGGAGACATTTTCATTTGGAATCATGTTGTACTTGAACATTTATGTGGGGTAAAAGGAGGTTTCCCCCTCGAAGAAGCTTATTTTCTGAAATTATCTCTTTTTCAAGGCGTTGAGTACTTATTCTGAGGTTTTTCTATGCTATATTGATATTTGGTTCTTAACATATGGTATCAAAGCTCAAGGTCTTGGGGTTTCATTGCTACATCTTAGAAACCTTGGAATTTTTGCTATAACTTTTTATCTACAATGTTTCAAAAGGAATCGATTGGAGGGTATTTAGTATAGGGATCAAGATACATTGGGTTAAAATTTCATCTCTTGAGGCCTTATAATTTCAGATATATAGCCTATGAAAGATAGGGTCCTGGAATCATCTTGAAATGAGTCATTGTGGAATTTTCGCTATAAATTTTTTTATGTAATGTTTCAGAGCCTAATATCCATAGGATATTCACAAAAATTAGTAAGGAATATGTGGTAAAAATTTCATCTTCTGGGTCATCTTACATTTGTAGATACACCCCGTGGAAGATAAGGTATCTCACTAGTCCTATTGACTAGTCTCAAGAAGGTGTTCTAGGTAATACAATCATAACTTCTTCCTAGAGTATCCAAATTGTGTGAAGCTAGTTTGGATAGTATTTAGTATTTCTGTTATGAGTTTTAGAATTTTATATCAATTATTTTGGGCAGGGCATGCTATACAAGTGAGATCTTCTGGAAAGGCCAAAAATCAACAAGTTGTGGGGAAGTTATTGTAAATTCCACTTGGCACATGATAACCCACCTACAACAATTCTATACTTGTGGCAACAACTCATACATGATAACTCACCTATAACAATTCTAGACTTGTGGCAACATCTCATTGATTTACCTGACAATAAGTTAGCTGAGCATCTTATGCGTTTTGGTTTTACTCTTCGAGGTACAAGGGCCTATTTGTCAAAGTGTCATGATGAAATCACTGACATGATTACTCAGTTGGGTTATCCAAATTTTTTTTTTACTTTGAGTGAAGCTCACACAAAGTGGCCTGACTTCCACAATGTCATGCCAAAAAATGCACATTCTCGTCATTTAAATGAACATCGTAAAAAAATTTAAAATTTCATCGAGTACCTGCATCCTGTTGCCATGTATATGCATAAAAGATTTCAAATCTTCTAGGAATAAGTCATAAAAAAATATCTTAAATCTAAATACCCTTGGTACATGTTTGTTTTGATGGAATTCTACTTTTTTGTTTACCTTCACATTCCTCTTGTACTCTTCTATATATGTATACTAACATTCTATAATATATATCCTTTTTTTTAGGTATGAGTGGAAACATAGACATTCATCCCACATACATGGTTTCTTGTGGTTGGAAGGTACACCAAACATGGACACATTGGATTGGTCAAACCTTTCTAATGTGCATGCTCCAAAGACATTCTTTGATAAATATGTAACATCATGGAATCCATGTGATATTCATCGACACAAAATAATGGTTCCTCGAAGCTTAAATGATGATCCATGCCTATTAAAGAGTGAAAAAAATCTCTATTCTAGTGCTCAAGATGATTATGAGCATTTTTTAAATCATGTTCAAAGACATACAAAGTTCATTGTAGATTCTCGTTTGAGAAAAAAAGGGTGTATTCTCAAATGTCGATACAATTCTCCATGGGAGGTTCATGATGATTCAATATTGTTCATAGATGAGAAATGAAAACAGAAATATGAGCCTGCACAAAATGATGATAGGATAAATGTTCATAATCTTGATCTTGTTGCAATGTGGCATGCTAATGTTGATTGTCAACCTATGGTTTTTAGACATGTTTTCTTGAAATATATTGCAAAGTATGATTCCAAGGTAGAAAAGAGATCAAAAAGTTACCAAGATATCTTGACTAGAATTTCAAATGCAAGCAGCTCAAAAGGTCATGTTTTGTGTGGATACAAAAGGTTCCTTGCAAAAACCCTTGTTCATCGGGACATTGGTGCACAAGAAACTTGTCATATGATATTGAAACTACCTCATGTTGTTTGCAGTAAGAAATTATTTTATTTTAATGTTGGTAGAAAGGTTTTCAAGAAAGTATCAAATGATCCCCATCAATTTTCATCTCTATATAGTTTTCGTCAAATATATCAAAATCCACCTTCATTTATTAATCATTTGTCTATGATAGAAATAGAAAGATCTTGGACCGTTGATGGAAAACATAAAAAATAACCATGGAAACATAGATATGTTCATGCCATTGTTCGACTTTGGCCACGTTTTTATTCTATTCCTGGTGAGGCTTCTGATGAATTTGAGACTTTTCATTGGATTGCATTACTTTTGGACTAAGTTACTTTTGTACAAACCATTACGTAATATTCTCACCGATATTGGTCTCTCCAGTGAAATAGTGATTGAAAATTGGCAGAATTTTCGATATCGAGCATGGCATGTTGATCGTTCCCCTATAAATTTTGATACTACTAATGAATCTGAAGATTCCCATGAACAAGAAACCATTATTGAAAACAATTTTTAAGAATGGCAAGTTTTTTCTCGCTTGATACCTCCAAACAATATCACAATTTTTTACCTTCAAACTCTTGGACAAAGGGAATTTGATATATTCTTTAATTGGGAGCAATAGATGGTTTCAAATGATGTTTCCTAAGAAGCTATAGATTTTATAAAAATTGTTAAATCTAGGGGTGATATGGTTGAAAATTCTCTTTCCACAATTCCTTCACCAACATCATTGTTAGAGAAAAAAAGACAAGCCTTTGAGATCATATTATGACACTCAGTTGAATATGAACATCGTGAACCTCTTCACATGATTATACATGGCACTACTATCACTGGAAAGTCTTTTCTTATTCACTGTATTTCTCATGCTCTTTCTGCTTCAGTAGTTAATGGCCATAGTCTATTGCTTTCACTCGCTCCGAAAGGAATAATTTCTTCTAATATACATGCAAAAAAAATACAGTCTGCTCTAAAAATTCTTATCAAAGATATGAGACCACTACAAGGACAATCTCTCGCAATATTTCAAGAAGAAATGAGGCATATTCGATATATTTTGATTAATGAAATGAGATTTCTAGGACAAAGTTTATTCATACAAATAGAGTCTCTATTATGAGAATCATTTCCTGATTAAAAACCTTCTCCTTTTGGTGGTAGATCCATCATTCTTGTGGGTGACCTTGATCAATTGCCTCCTGTCAAAGATAAGCCTTTGTATGCAGGTAATACAATAGGGAATATTTTATGGAAAAACTTCAACGTTGTTGTTACTTTGGATACAATATTTCGACAACAAGGAAATCATCCAAGGCAAGACACTTTTTGACAACTCTTATTGATGATTGAGAACTTCTTATGTTATGGGTTGATATGATTTTGCCTCTAGTGGAAAGGAGTTTATTTCATTCAACAATTCACTTTTTCCCAACAAATGATTTGGTCACCTTGCATAATAGACAAATTTTAAATTCATTAAATACTCCAATTGAATTATCTGTAACTGAGCATACAAGATGGGATTAAATTGCTGGTGTTGCTAATGATCAACTAGAACATGAGGTTTTTCTATGCCCTAGTCAATGTGTCATGTTGACATGTAACTTGTGGGTTGAATCCGGCTTAGTCAATGGTGCACTTGGTTACATTCAACAAAATTACTATAGCCCTGGTACAAAGCCACCCCAAATTCCAATGTTCACTACTATTCTTTTTGATAAGTACATTGGTGTTCCTTTCGACAAAAAATTTCAATATTGTTCCCATCAAACCTGTTACATGAGGAAATAAGAAACAAATTCCTCTAAAGATGACATGGGCCCTTATTATACACAAATCATAGGGGTTGACTTTAGATCGAGCTACTATTGATATAGGAAAGAAAGAGCGTCAAGGGTTGGCCTTCACATCCATATCAAGAGTGAAATTGATAGATGGTTTGTGCATATCTCCACCTTTCTCTTTTCAATGCCATGCCAAGATGAAAAATAGTTCTTATTTTACTATTAGGAATAAATAAGAGCAATGATTACACTCCTTATCATTGTAGCATCCCATGTAAGTAATTTATCTCTTCATAAAATGTGTTTGTTTTGTTGATTTTTTGTCATTCGTAGTTACCATTCTTCTATTAATCTTGTCTTCCCTATTTTTGTATATGTTTTATACCTTTAGTACTTTCCTTTTATGATGTCTATAACAAAAGCATATAATTATTTATATTGTTACATTCATTTACTACTAGCCAATAACATTTCAACAATCATATTATTACGCATGGAAATAAATGTTAAGATGTCTCTCATATGCATAGTTGGACTCTTCTACATGTAATATTTCATGCTAATATTTTTTGTAACTCACGAAGCAAATTTTGAAAATTTCCATACACACCCTCCATTTCTACTTCAGATCATAGTTTATTTATTTTTGTTTTTCTTATCCTCCAGTTATGGACAAATCAGATGCTTTGAAGTTTGGTTCTGCTTTGCATCAAATAATGCAACAAGAGAATTTTCTTCATCGCATTCAATCTATGGTCACCAACCTACATGATGAACGTTTTGACTTATTTGATCCATCTTTGTAGTTCTTGTCTACACTAAAGGAAATTATACACACATATATGCATATATGTGATAGGGAAGCGAGGATACATTTGAGAAAATATTGGCTTCATAGACAAAACGATCATGGTCAAGTCGATCTTAATTGGTGTTGTCGATGCCATCAATATGGTTGCATATTAGAGTAATATTCTCACAATTTTGTGGGATTTATATTTTTTTTATATTTGGAAACTTCATTTTTTGAAGTTTAAACATAAATATGTTTTTATGCAATTTTTTTGAATCTATATATTTTATCCCTTTTCTTCCATGTTATGGATTTTTTTTGAAACTGATCAAACTTATTGTTGTTTTGATTATACATTATACTCCTAATTATTGTTGTATTTTTCTGAATGAGGATTATGGACAACAAAGATTTTTCAAGATTTAGTGGGGCTCTATATAAAATCAATGAACAAGAAGAATACTTTACTCTTTTTAAAAAAATCATCTCTATCAAAACTGGTATAGAGTGTCACATATTTGACAATACACTTCATTTTATGTAAAGGCTGAAGAACTCAATGTTGCAACTACAACATATTTTTGAAATGACTGGTGTTGATGTAAAATCACCTTCCATTTATCATGGACCGATATAGTATTTATATAGTTGTTGAGTAAAATTGCAATGAACAGAGTTTACAAGATTTTGAACAAATGTTTTCTTAAATTTGAAAAGATATTTTCTAATTATATTTCTTAACATTCATTCAGATGTTTTTTTAAGATCAATTTCTGAAATATGAAAATATCATATGACATTTTGGATGAAAATATGATATGACCTTTTGGAAATTCTTCTTTCATGCATTGGTATATTATATATATATATATATATATATATATATGGATTTATTTTCAACCCTTTTACAAGGAAACACCATTTTTTTACTGAAAACAAATGTTTAAAGGTTCAACATTAACAATGCAACACAACTCAAAAGTGATGGATGCAAAAAAGTCATAGATTTTATGATGGTGCAATTTATAAGTTATATGATTCACATGTGCCATTAATATATAGAAATAAAATTCACAATGTACTAAGGGATAAAATCTCAATGCTATGATCTTACCCACACCATAATATATTATGTATATATAGATGCAAATAAGTTGTAGATTTTATGATGTTGCAATTTATAAATTACATGATCCACATGTGGCATTAAGAATGCAACACAACTATAACTAATATTTAAAGTGAAAAGTAAAAATGCATCCCCAAATCAAAGGATTTTATCGACACCACAATGACGAACTTTTCCCACTTTCTCAATGTCATCATCATTTCCCAATGTCTGCATCTAACGCTTGTTGTTGAACGTCACATTAGGACAAATATTTCCCAACGTCACAATGTGACTTTAAAAATATTTTTTTAAGGTTTTACTTTATTAATAATTTATACTTTATTAATGTATTATTTAATAATGTATAAATACTTCACTAATACATACTTGTATTAATTATTATTGCATTAATATATTAATTATAATTTCTTTATAATATATTAACATATTAATATATTAGTTTTTTAATAATGTATTATAATTTCTTTATAATATATTAGTTTTAATATATTTATAATTTTTGTTAAGCATCTCACGATTTTTACTCAATGTTGAATTATGACAAATATTTCTCATTGTCGAATTGTGATGTGCATTTTCCAACATCACAATGTGACTTTAATAGCATTTCTCAATGTCGCATTCTGGCGTGTATTTTCCAACATCACAATGTGCCTTTAATAATATTTCCCAATATCACATTGTGACGTGCATTTTCCAATGTCACAATGTGACTTTAATAATATATTTTTCTAATATTTTATTTTATTAATATTTTATACTTTATTAATATATTCTTTATTAATGTAAAAATACTTGACTACTACATAATTATATGTATTATTAATGTATTTATATATTAATTATAATGTACTTTTTAATTTTTTTTAACATTTTAATCATTAAATACTACATTATTATAATGTATTAATGTGTATATATTATTATAATATTGTTGTATTATTATTTTATTAATCTTATTATTTTATGAATGTATTACTTTATTATTCTATAAATAGTTTACTATTTACTTAATATTTTAATGTAATATAATATTAATATTTATTTTTATTTTTTCGAATTTAATACAGTTTAAATATTTTATTATATAAAATCTTTGTTTATGTATTACTATTTTATTAATGTTTTGCTCTATAATATTATTAATGTTTTACTCTAATACATTAATAATTAATTATTTAATTAATTATTGTATATATATTTTATTATTTAAGAATATATTAATGTATTAATTAACAAACTATTTTTAATATATCAATTTGTTAGTGTATTGATATTTTGATATTGTAATTTGTATAAATATATTAAAGTAATTTAATAAATAGTTTTTTAAAATATCACAAATAGATTATTTTTTTATTATTACATTTATAAAGAATTAATAAAGTATAATTTATTATTATTATAATATATATATATATATATATATATATATATATAT
>JASDQU011402259.1:2268-19684 GCA_032191745.1 Picea mariana
GCCTAAGACTCATATGACCTCCAAATTGAGTGGTTTAAATTGTGGAGTTTGGATTTTACCATTTTACATCTATTCATACTTTATTTGTGAATTTTGAAACCTAAAACCCTCTAGTGTGCATAAAGACTAAAAGTTGCCTTGTAAATGCATAAAAATGCATGAAAACAGGGCATGATAAAAAATGCACACCTAGGAAGAAACATCCATGTATGGTGTTGGTAATTTACAAGTTACAAGTTACAGGACTGTGAATTTGTTGTAAACCCTAAAGACTGTATACTAGGGTGATGTGTGCCTAGAATTTAGTAAATGGTTGAAATATACATGAATCTTTGGCAATTGTGCACACACACTAACTAAATTGGAAAAATGAGTACTAACTACCTATGTCCATGAGCTCGATGAGGTAGGATCTTATACAACCACATCACACATAAGCTAGTTGTTAGTTTTATTTACATTGCAAAGACCCGCATAAATCATCAGAGAACAAAATGTTATATTAATGAATAATAATTAAATAAATAAACATGCATATCAACATGTACGAGACGCTAGAAAAACTAAAATGAAATACATGAATGAGCTTCTCTTGGTTTCAAGAATAATTTATTCTTTACTGAACAGGGCCAACCAGATGAAGGTGGAAGCTCATTTGGCCTCCCCCCCCCCCTCACNCTATCTACTAGAAAATAACTGAAAGTGACATAGTATGATTCATGCATAGAAAGTAGCAAAATAAAATTTAAAGATAAATGAAAGAAAGAATGTGTGTGAAGATATGTGGTTTTGTATATACAAAACATATAACATTCATCCATAAGAAGGTAACAACAAATACTATAGATGTGATAAACAACATTTTTAAAAGATGGCACTTACCCCATATCATTGTATATCTTCCATAAAAAATGTGCATCTTTCTTTGTTCTCCTATGTGGTTAAAGTTATGGTGTCAACATTCATCTTATACAATGTGTCAACATCCATTTCATTCATCTTCCTATGAACACCATTCATATGTGCATAACACACCTTTGCTGAAAAAGCTAATCTATACCATATTTTTATCAAAGAAAAAAAAATGTCATTATTTATTCCATAAACATCCTAATATGCCATTCTTTATTCCATAAAAATATCATTTTTTATTCCTTAAATTCTTTGTATGCCATTATAATGATGAACCATGAAGCCAAGAAGGACAAGTGAAGATGAAATGCCCAACAACTGAATATTTGTTTTTAAAACCAAGTCATTGTTTGCATTTCCCTTATAGCACATAGTATAGGCATGTATAGAATAGAGTACAGGCATGTATAGAACGGAATATAAAACACATTTCATTTGGCACAATTTCCTAACAATGTTTGAGCTTGGCTAGTTTCAAGCATTTTTTCTTCATGATTTAACCATTTTTCTTGAAGCTATATCAAGATTTGTATATCTTTAATATCATATGATGGAATATTAGGAAATAAAGTTTTTATTTTCCATAATAAATTAAAATCATCTATTAAATTTCAAACAATAGTTTGAACTTTCAAAACACCATTCATATCTTGAAATTTAGTTACATCAACCTGTCTTTTATTAGGATATCTTCAAATGCTTCATGCTCAATACAATTTCCATTTTTATCTCAACATGAAGGTAGTGTCATTTCAACTAATTCCTTGCATTTTTTCATGAAGGTTTCAATACTTCTCTTAATTGAACTACATTATTTTGAGGACGTTGAACCAAATTATTCTTTGTTAATACCTTTGTAGCATCCATAATTATAGAAGTACAAACATTGACACCCAAAGCCTTTAACTGATTCCAAATATTAGAGTTAATGTTTTTGGGAAGAGATGGAATTTTTTTAATAGACTCAACATTGATATATAATATAACAGACACATTATTAAAAACCACGACCCTTTTGTCAGAAATATAGTTCTTTGTGCACCAGGAGACAAACTCGGTAAAATAATAGGTTTGGGGAATTCTGAATTTATCCTAGTTCAACTCCCAGATATATAAATAATCATGTAAATCCCTAAATCTATCACAGACTAATTTTCTTAATTCATAAGGATCAAAATATGACAGAATGGTTTCAAAATTTTCACAATCACGGTCAATTAGGACTTTTTCATCATAGGTTGATGGCTAACCAAACTGACTACCTTTCTCCATCTATCCTTATTTTAAACAATAAGAACAGATTTGAAATAAGGAAATGAGAACACTAACCAAAATTATTTGTCGAAGAAGAATTTGATTGTTTTTACTGGAGTCTATTGTACTCGTAACAATGTTTACCATGTGCATTTACCTTCAGGGTTTATTGTTTAAAAAAAAAAAACCTTTGAATTACATCGACACAGTGCCTTTTTTATTTGTCTTACATCATCGTGCTACTTTTCATTCATTCGTGCATTTTGAGGGAGAGCTAAATTGGTTTGATAATACCATCATTTCCTACTGAAATGAATAAGGTTATGACATGTTATCAGTTATTAATACAATGGTTTATAATTTAGGCCTCCGACCCCTTTTTATCCAGCATGCACTTTCACTGGACGAAATAAACTGAGACCGTCGATGTTGGATTTATAGTTTCGGTACAATCATGTTTGTTGAATTTTCATTTCAAACCATGTTTTTTTTATGTTACATGTACACAAATATGGGAAAAAGATGCAGTATACATGGTATCAAACCTAAATTTAGGAGTGAATGATAGGGAAAACTTGAAGTGAACGGAACTCAGATAGAGCTATTGTAAACTATTTCATATTGAACAAACAACTACAGGATCTGCATTCTCTATCTACATCAACAACAAGGATACATACCGAAGACATTGTGTGGCCGATCCCTCCTTGGATGCAAAAGTTGGGTCAGTGTCTCCTTGCACGGGTCTACTCCTCTACACACTCTCCTTACTGGCAAGTGGGGTCGATCTAATGCAAATGTATGCGGGTTGTTCCTTTGTGAACTCTTTGTATTGGTAGATGGGGTAGATCAATGCAGTGGTTAGTGGGTTTGAAGTGGGTTTATTTGTTTTGGATTTTGGCACCATAGTGTGTTTTTTATCTTTGAGTTTTGTTTTTTTATTTTTGTTTATTTTATATTTGTTTTATTTTTTTAACTGATATTTGTTTGTAATATAATTTATATTTAAATTCATAAATAATATGTTTTATATAGTTATATATAACCCCATTAACCCCTAAACCCCCCTAATCCCATAGCCATTAAATCCCCTAACCCCTAAACCCTCTAACCCCTCATTCCCTAACTCCTAACCCTTGACCCTAAACATGTCCACCAAAAAATATTTTGTGTTAAACCTTGTAATGGTTGTCATATGCCACTTGCATCTCAAAGATTCCATTTAGGGCTTGGGTAGTGGTTTTAAAGCATGCACATGGTTCCTATGGTGGATGAGGGTGGAGGGTTAAAAAGTTACCAAGGTTATTGGGTGGAGGGTTAAAAATTTGTGGTAGATTATCAATCTTTATTGATAGTTAAAATCAATCAGCACATGCTCAAAATGGGTTAGGAGGTTATAGGTTGGTGGGTTATGAGAGAAATCAAGATCAATGACTTCTAACCAACCAATGATACATTTTTGAATATTGCATAAAACTTAACAACAAACAATTAACCCATATAAGAAAATATTTTAAAGAGATTAAATCATAGAAAATATATAACCACACACCTCGACCTACATTTCAACAATTAAATATGATTGATATTCTTCTTCGTCCAACTACAAATTTGTATCATCTAGTTCGGAATCGATTTTAAAAGGATTGGGCATAGCAACATCATCATCAATTTCGATTTCAATAATTTCATCGTCAATATGATCATTGAGAACATTTCCATCTACATCTAGTTCAACTTATTCATCTTCTTTATCTAACACATCTACTTTCTCCTTTGCATCATCTTCTTCTTCAATATCATTTGCTTCTATTACATTATACTTTACAGGCCTTCCTCTTGGATCATATCTAACAACATATGACCATCCCACTTTACCTGGAACATATGAGTAAAAGACCTGCTCGCATTGGCTTGGAAGAACATAAATCTCAGTACCTGGCTCAAGTGTCCTTGTATTAACCATGGTAAATCCATTATCATGCTCAATAACAATTATTTAAGGATCATGTTCATTCATTTGTAACATGTACTATTTGACCTCGAACAAGACTAATTTAAAGGATTTAAAGTCACATTCAAGTATATCATTCAAATACCCATAGTATCTATTTTCATATACCTCTAGATGCCTGTCATTTTTAGATAAAACATTAGTGACCTGAAATACTACAATTATGCAACAATCAAAGGTTTTTTTCTTGTCATCCAACTTTTTTATGCAAAATTTACGGTCATTGCACCACATAACCTTGTGGTGTTTCAACTGCATTATGTCCAACACAAAAAATGCATTGTCAATTAATTAACATATTTAGAATTAATAAATATTTTAAAAATATAACAGACCACATACACTAATATAATGGAATATAAGTAAAAAAAAATGTGGGTGAATATGCTTGTCTGTTTATCATTTAAACCATATGCTAAATCAATTTCTCTAAGTGTAAGATTGGTATATTGATTACGATGAGCCTCTTTAACCAATATAGCCACCCCTTCCCATGATAACCTACCATAACATTGTAGTATTCAAAATATAAAATAGTATGCAGAACAAAAATATTTTAGCTAGAAATCGCAGAGAAACAATGATATAATCATAACAATACCATAATAACACCAGAAAGAGAAATTTTGTTACTGATAGCAATGTTCACTTTCCTCTTCGAGGGGGAAACCACCAACAGAGTAGAGCTCTATTACAATAATATCCAAGACAATATTTCTCATACCCTCTACTTTTATTTATACTCTATCTATCCAAAAGAACAATCTAGAGGAAGATCCTTATAGAAGCGAAAGCTTCTATTAGGTCTTCTTAAATTTGACTTATTCTTCCTTATTGCTAGGCCTTATTAATATTGGAATTTATTACATAGAATTATATTATTCTACCTACGTGAGAGGTTCTGGAGGTTAGGTCCCTAACATTCCCTCCCCCTTGAAGAACAACCTTGTCATCAAGGCTTCAGATGAGGAAATTGTTGCAGAATGGTGGTCGGATCCTAGGTGGCATCTTCTGGAGGTGTATCTTTCCATTGGAATAACACTTCCTGGATGGTGCGTTGATGGAGACGATGCTCTCTCTAGGCCAAGACTTCTTGTGGCTGCAACTGTTGGAGCCGCCCTTGTTTTTTTTACCTTCCAAAAAATTTTCAATTTTTGAAGCTTGAAATCTAAGATTGATTTTCTTGTTCCTTCCGAGATCTTAAAACTCTGAAATCTTGTCGCCTAAACAGAAATGCTTTTCCTACTTTAAAGAAAAAACAAATCCATTTTCGAAATTATGTTTTCTCTTTTGTTTTATTTCGGGATATCGCAAGTGGGATACTTTAATCCTTGAATTCACAAGTCCCGAGTCGCGAATGTTGCGAACTCGCCTTTAATTTTCACCCAAGACTTAACTAGGGTAAATTTTTTAACTTGTGAATGGACGTTGTCGGGAGTTCGCGTCTCGGCATTCGTCAAACCCAAGTTTCTGTTCTTACAAACCAGAGAGTCGAGAACGCGATAATTCTTGCGATAACCCTAGTCAAGGATTAAAGGTCAAAAAACTAACCATGGTTAAATTTGGTGCTCGGCATTTCGCCACTCGTCACTTTCTTTCATAAAGTTAAGGCATCTAAAATCCCGACTCACGAAGTTGCGATATGATTAAGGAAAGATTAATTAGTAACCTAATCTAAGATTTTATTCTTGTATCTTGAGCCTTAATTATCGCCACATCGCGGTATCGCGACTCGACATACCATTCCCCAAAAAATATGTCTTTGAACTTCTGAGTTGCGATATGGAAAATAAATTAATTATGTAATTAATGATTCTCCAAATCGTAATTACTATTAATTGAATCCAAGTCGTCCCTCGCAGTCTCGCGAGTTGAAGAGTCGAAATGTTTAAAGGAAATTCACGATGCAACGAACAGCGAGAAAATTATTTAAGTTGCTAAGATTTGAAATTTTAAAATAAAAACAATATGCGTCACGTCCCACGCATCGAGGTTTGCGCATTTCCCAAAGCACCTGCTGCTCTCCATACCCCGACTGCTTGTCAAGCCGCCAAAACATTGATGACATTAATGAAGAATTAGGGTAAATCCACGAATAAACAAAATCATATTTACGCAATAAATTGTTTCTAAATTGCGATTTGACAGACTTAATTCGAATAGTACAAAGTTTTCAAATATATACGGGATTTTCATTTTATTTTAAACATTTCTCATAAGCGTACAGAGCATGCCTTTCTCCGAGTAAACTAGTTTCTGCATGTATACACAGGTTTATCGTAGAAGAGCGAAAACGCCAGCTTCAGTCATGGCTCCGCGGAGAGCGACGAAGGAAAATGTTGAAGTTACAAGTCAAAGCTCAGACAATGTCTCTGATACTTCACTCCGAAGTATCGAATCGATTTTCGATTGGTCGCAGGTGTCCAATGTTCTGCAGGCAGAATTAGTTGATTACTCAGACGATTCTGACGGCAACGAAAGAGACAATTTGCACACCAAATATAAGATAGTCGTCCAGTCCGGGATGCACAGAATAGCAACCAGGCCCCGGCTGCTCCCTTACTACGACATGATCCGCTGGGCTTTGGATCATGTGGACCTGCCCACCAGAACAATTATGAACAATCGGCGAGTGGCTATCGGAAATTTCCGGCCAGAGCATTTACAAGACATGTATAAGCTGCCTTCCACATCTAAATATACATATGGTGTGGATTTCTTGGAAGAATTCAAGGAAAAAGAGTGCGTTCAATACGACAAAACCATGCCTGGTTTGATCAAAGACTGGGTTTCGTGAGCCGCAAAATTCAGGGCAAATGATCAGGGCATCTATTCTATTTATTCTTTAGAGCCACAGTACAAGTATGTGGCCATGACGACATGTCGCCTATTCGGGCGAGAAGATACCTCGCATTTCCATGTCTCCTGGGTGCCTCTTATATTTCGAGTCGCTGAAGGTTGCTCATTAAATTGGGCAAAAATGCTCTTAGACAGCTTAGCCAACAGGGTCTTAGAGTATCGGGAGAAAAAGGCAGGTGGGAAACCTTCAATGTTTTACATGTCGGCATATATCATGGATGCGATATGTTCCATGACACCTTTCCCCTTGATGAATTGGGTGTGGGATCCAACCCAAGCAAAACCAGTGCACAAATACCATGATAAATTATGGGAAAATAAAGCTGGAAAATTCCCATACGAGATTTTCAATTGGGTGATGGTGCCCCTGCACATCATTATTTTTTATCGCCTGCCACCTCGCATATCGGATAGCGTTTCAACAGGTCTGTGTGGCATCGTAGATTGGTATGTAGAAGCAGATTTCTCATACATCAGAGTTTTCGGGGCTTCTATTCCCCCTCATGCGCTACCTTTGTTCATTCCCGATAAACTAGCTTGTTGTGAAGTTGCATGGCAAACAGTAATCGGAGGCGTAGCCAAGGAACTCAAGGGATATTCAAAGAAGGTATGGCCTTCTTTTCCCATTCGAATGAATTCATATTCTTTATTAGATTTCGGGCATGCTAAAGCCGAGGCTGCTGCCCTGGAGGACCTGAAGTTGGCCTTCATTGAGATTAAAAAACACGATCCACAGAAAATTGTGAGTAATCATCTAGCTCATGTTGGGCTTAAAATATTCGAACATGAGAATTCCCCCTCAGACGACATTTTCCAAGGAGTGAGATCTTATGAAGAGGGGTTAGCCCGGATCCAATCGCTAGCACCCGAAGACACGGCAGTTGTGTTAAGATTCCAAGAGCATAGGCGAAGATGTCTTCCCACTATGTTGGGAGGTTTGGCCATTGCCGAGACAAAGGATAAAAATGTTGAAGATCCTACAGAGGTGATATCTATCCCTGGATAGCAACCAGAAAAGGAGCAAACGAGTAATCCTGAAATGAAAGAAAAGACTCCAGATCCTCCAAGCAAAGAGAGTTTGGAAACGAAAGAAAAGACTCCAGACCCTCCAAGCAAAGAGAGTTCGACGACGAAAGAAAAGACTCCAGGCCCGCCAAGCAAACAGAATTCGGAGGCTGAAGCAAAAATTCCAGACCCACCCGGAAAGCAGATAGCAGAAATTGAAAAAGAACAGAACCCTATCAATACTCCAAAAGAATCAACAAAGCAAATAGGAAAACCCATCTCCTCTGTCACACCCTTGCAGTCAGCACAGGGAGATATTAGCGAGGGATGGATATTTAGTGAAGAGATGAGGCCTATAAGGGCAGAGGAACTCCTTCCTAATGAGTTCTTTTTTGATAAAAAGAGAAAAGTCGTGGTGAAGCGGGAATTTTGTCAAGAGGGAGAGTCCACTGTTAAAAAATACAAAATCATGACAGATGGTAAGAACAAGAAAAGTGACCAGCTTGCTACTGAAATCGCTGGAACACTAGGCGCCTACGCTTCGGTGAACCAATTCTCGGTTGGGCAGATGAATCTCCAATTAAAAAGAAAAAATCGCCTCATCAAAATCCTCGAGGCCAGGTTGACTACAGCTACAGAAAATGCCAGAGGCCAGGCCAACACAGAGATGGAACAGGCTAGATTGGTTGATAAAAATGAGATAGAAACTCTCAAAGTCAAGCTAGAGCAAGCACATTCGGTGATCCGAGAAGGTCGGGTGCAAGCTGGTCAGCAGAGGAATATGATCACAGAGCTACAAGCTCAGTTAAAGGTTGCTGATAGAAAAATGATCAACGTCGAAGGGTTTAAATCCTTGGCGATTGATATCAGGGGCAAGATCTCTTCTATGCAGCAAAGTCTGTTAGACAAAGTGGGGGTGATCCGAGAAGACTGCGTGTTAATTCATCATATTTCAGAGAATTTGACTATCAAAGAAAGGAACGCAGAGGCTGCTCGGGTAGCTTTTCAAGAGGCAGTGATAATTACCAACAACAGATTTTCCACAAGTTCTCCAGGGCTCACTATTGCTGAACAAACAAGAGGTAATATTTTGTTAAAAGACTGGGAACATAATATTGCTTTAAGCAAGGAACAGGCTCAAAAGGTAACCAGTTCATTAGAAGAAGTTTTCAATGCCATAGATGGCAAGCTGCTAGAAATGGAAAATGGAGGTGACTCAAAGACGCTAAGGCAAATGAATATAGATCAGATCTCCCTCGATCTAAAGGAGAAAAATGAAAGAGATTCGGCGGATATCTCTAAAATGGACAGGGTAGATATGGCTCAGGTTGATAAACATTTGATTCAACCGAGCGTGCTACTCAGTGCTCTTCACATCATTGATGCACAAATAGCTGGTAAACTTCCACAGTTGGCTCGAGAGTGCTATTTCGCCGAGGCCAGCTGTCAAGCAGAGCCTTCACAGCTTGTATCCCAGTTCGTGGACAAATGTATCACATGTGCTAAATCCACGCAAAGACAAGCACCTGGCACCTTTTGAAAACGGAGTAGAAGAGATGGAGTGATTTCGCTCCTAACAGTTGCCAAACAGAACTGTCACAGCTTGTATCCAGTTTATGGACAAATGTATCATATGCACCTAATCACGTAAAGGCAAGCACCTGGCACTTTTTGAAAATAGAGTAGGAGAGGGAAAATTTGTATAAATAAAAATAAAAAGAAGAACACCAGGCTGGACCTTTTTGGTATCGATTGTAAATAGATTTTTACAGGAAAGAAGTTAATATACAAGCAATTTGAAGATTCTCGATTCCATCCAGACTGTATTATCAAGTTTGTTTCTTGTGTTTTATGTTTTATTTCATTTCGCTCATTCATAACTGATGTGCTTTGTTATAATTTAGTACGCCCATTACTATAACAAAGGAATTCTGGTTTTCTGTCTCTGTCTATTGTTTTTCCTCTACACCGGCTATCAGTGGGTGTAAGACCAATTCGCATTTTCAGAATTCTACGTTTACTCTCGGCTACGTCGGTTATTTTCTCACCAATTTCTCCTTCTGCTTATATGTGACTTTTCTTTGATAGGAACTTCATATTATACGCAGCTAAATGTTTTTCTTTCACATCACACTTTTATATTGAAATTATAATGCAGTTACGGGAAAGGGCCTTCTTTTGAAATCTTTATTTCGTTCAGAAAACGTAAAAATCTCTCTTTATTTCGACCAAATTGAAGCAGCACTGAAATCTCTATTTAAATTGTTTCCTACGATTACTATTCCTCAATGACTGTACCTGCAGCTACGCAACCTAATATTGAACCCGGGCTATCTAATCAAACACATATCGCTTTAAATATTTTCGATACAATCCTCAAAACCGCTAATACCCGGGAAGAACTCAAGCGTTCATGGGCAGCCATTGAGCGTGATATAACTGCTCAAGAGCAGTTGGAAGCTAGATGACGAGAACGTAGAAATCTGCTCTAGTCTCTCATACCGAAGATGACTTATCCTCGTATTCATCTTTCGCATACTTTCGGATGCCTTGACACTGTACTTTAATCCTTAGTACAGACTCAGGAACAACAGCAACCATATGGAACCTTCTTCATCCAACTCAGGGAGACTAGTTTGAGTTTGGAACTTAGTTCCAATCACCTTCTTTAAGCAGGAAACATGAAAAACGGGATGGAGCTTCAACTGACTGGGTATAGCTAATTGATAGGCCATCGATCCCAAATGCTTGAGAACTGTATAAGGACCATAAAATTTGGGTGCAAGTTTATGACAGTGTTGAGCTTTGAGTGAAGTATACTCATAAGGTTGTAGTCAAAGAAATACTTGGTCCCCTTCAACAAAATGGCATTCAGAATGACCTTGATCTACTTGTATCTTCATGTGATTCCGAGCCATGACCAAATTGTCTTTGAGGGAAAAAAGAATAGCCTTATGGACTATAAGATATTTTTCAACCTCCTGAACCTTCGAGACCCCTGGAATATAGGAGAGAAATGATGGGGGATTTTGGCCATAGATTGCTTCAAAAGGAGTCATGTGAGTAGTTGTATGGTAAGATTTGTTGCACCACCATTCAGCTAGGGGTAACCATTGAGCTCACCAATTTTTCTTCTCGGATGAAAAACACCTCAAATATGTTTCCAAACACTTGTTGTTAACTTTAGTCTGGCCATGTGTCTGGGGGTGATAGGAAGTATTGAGATGCAATTGGGTGCCCTGTAACTTGAACAATTCTTACCAAAAATTGCTAGTGAAAGTGGGATCTTTGTCAGAGACAATAGAATTAGGCATGCCATGAATCTTGAATATATTATCTATGAATGTTTGAGCCATTGTGGCGACTGTGAATGGGTGTTGAAGAGCACAAAAATGAGCATATGTGGAGAGACAATCTACTACCACCATGATGATTGACTTATTTCCCGATTTAGGTAAGCCCACAATGAAATACATATTAATATCTCGCCAAATAGCAGGGGGAATCATAAGTGGTTGGAGTGTTTCTGGAGCTTTGACAGTTTCTCCCTTGTTGTGTTGGCATGACTCACATTCAGCCACAAAGGTGTGGATGTCATGTTTCATACCCTCCCAGAAAAAAGAATGTTTGACCCATTCATAGGTTTTGGTAAACCATGAATGCTCAGTTGTGGGTGAGGCATGAAGTTCAGAAAGCACTGTGGATTTAAGTTGGGATTGATTGCATAAATACAAATGGCCTTTGTAGTGAAGCTCTTCATTATGTCAAGAGTACCTTGGAGAAACTGAAGAATTATGTTGCAATTGGTGGAGAAGGCTAGAAATTTTTGGGTCTTGCAACCATTCCTGACGAACAACTTGGAGCCAATCTGGTACAATGAAGGAGAGGGAGAAAAGGGACCCGTATTCTTCATATTTTCGGGAAAGAGAATCGGCCACTACATTTTTATTTCCCTTCTTGTAAATGATCTCATAATCATAGCCAAATAGCTTGGTCACCCATTTTTGCTGCATCGGGGATGAAATTCATTGTTCCAGGAAATACTTGAGACTTTGATGATCAGTTTTGATTTGGAATTGTTGACCCAATAAATAAGGACGCCATAGATCCACGACATGCATAATAGCTAACATTTTCTTTTCATAAATGGATTGGCCCAAATGTCGCTATGAAATTTGATTGCTAGTGAAGGCCAAGGGCCTGTCATATTTCATGAGGACGACTCCAATTCCTTTCCCAGAAGCATCACATTCCAATATGAATGTCTTTGTGAAGTCTGGGAGGGCTAGGACAGGGGTTGATCACATAACATATTTTAAGTCTTGGAAGGAATGATCTGTACCTGAAGTCCAAGTGAAAGAATTTTTTTTAAGGAGGGAAGTGAGAGGAGGTGCAATATTTCCATAATTTTGAACAAACTTCCTATAATAGCCCATTAAACCCATAAAACCATGCAAGTTATTAAGATTTTTAGGGTGAGGCCAATCTTTCATAGATTCAATTTTCTTAGGATCCACTCAGACACCATCCTTGCCAAAAATATGACCCAGGTATTCCACTTCTGAGGCACCAAAGGCACATTTAGATTGTTTGAGAAAAAGTTGATGTTTAGAGAGTAGATGGAGAACTTGATTCACATGGGATAGATGGGATGGCCAAGTTTTACTATAGATGAGAATATCATCAAAGAAAACTAAGACAAAATGACGAAGAAAATGACAGAAGACATGATTCATAAGACTTTGAAAAGTGGAAGGAGCATTACACAATTCAAGGTGTATTACCAAGAATTCATAATGACCTCATGAGTGTGAAATGTAGTCTTGGGAATGTCTTCTGCTTTCATACGTATCTGGTGGTAGCCAGAACATAGATCCAATTTAGTGAAGTACTGAGCAACATTCAATTCATCCAAGAGGTCATCAATGACACAAATGGGGAATTTGTCTTTAATTATGAGTTTGTTGAGGGCGCAAAAATCAGGACACATGCGCCAAGTACCTTGTTTCTTGAGTACCATGACCATAGGGGAAGAATAGGGGATAGTACTAGGATGGATAACATCGGCTTCTAGTAATTCATGAACAATTTTCTCAATTTCATTATTCTGGGCAGAGGGAAGATGATAAGGCCGAACATTGGGAGGAAGAATGCATGGGATGAGAGGGATGGAATGATCATGGAATCCATGGGAAGGGGGAAGTTCTTGGGGGGTGGTAAAAACAACATGGTGGCAGGAGAGGATAGATTGGAGGTCGGGATGCATGAAAGGTGTCTCAACAACATGAATGGAGTGGAGTTGGGCTATAATTCCTAAATGACCTTTTTTGAGGAGCTTTTCCATGTGATGGGAACTAATGATCTAAGGGGAGCTTGCGGTGATGCCTTGGAACTTATACTACTGTCCCTCATGTTGGAATTGCAAGCAGGGATGATTTTAAGGATGACAATTTGTTTTAAAATGTAGAAACCTTGGCGAATCTTATTAATCCTTCATATGTCAACTATAAATGTTTGACAATATTTTTGTAAAAATATTCAAATTTCTAAGTATTTTATATAGTTTTTATAAAATTTTGGTGATTTTTAAGGTAAATTAATTTTATCCTATAGAATTTGGGCAAATAATTTTTAAAATAGTGAATCTCGTTTTTGGAAAAACCATGGAAAATTAGCCCATGAGCGAAATTTAGCCCCTAAAATCATCCTTGATTGCAAGGTTAAGTCCTTAAAATCCATGAGAATGGGGCCTAGAGTGTGTAACCATTCAACACCAAGGAAAATGTCACAACCACCCATGTCTATAGCAAAAATAAGATATTTCAAGTGATACTGACCAATTTGGAGTCACACATTTTCACATCATCCCCCACATTTCATGGAACCACCAATGGTAATCATGATTTGAAAATTATTGATGGCATCGATGTAACAATTGAATTCTTGGGAAGTGTGGAGATGAATAAATTCATGGGTGCTACCACTACCCACAAGGATGATGAATTTCCTATTTTTTATGTAACCAATTAATTTGAGAGTCTAGGGAGCAGAGAAGCTAGTGAGGGAATTAAGTGAAATCACTGGGTCAATGTGTGGTGAGTCAGAGGGTGGAGTGAGGTTAGAAGGCAATGGTAGTTCCTCCACAAGAGGAACAACAACATATTATTCAGAAAGATCCTCAGTCAGAGCCATAAAAAGATTTTGTTCCTTACACTTGTGCCCAGGAAAATATTTTTCATCATAATTATAACAAAGACCCTTGAGTTGACATTCAACCATTTCATCCCTGGTTAATTTATGGATCTTGATGGGTGTTGCAAGAGGGGTAAGATTGGTGGTTTTAGGGCGAGGAGTAAAGGAGGGTTTGTGGGTCTGGGAGTGATCTGAAAATGGGCGAGTACTTTACTCTACACAAGTTTTCAATTGAGAATTATTTTTTGAAGAATTAGTTGCATAAGGATTAAAGGGCATATGAATCCATGATTAACCATGCTTTTAAAAAATAATACATAACACACATGAACTCAAAATGGAATAAGCATATGAAAATACAAGAGAGAGAGACAAACAATGTTGGTAACGAAGTTCACCCCTCCCAGGCTACGTCTACAAACCCACTTCAATTGGAATACGGATCGCTTTCATTCCTTCTTCAAAATATGTTTGGACCTTCTCATAAGTTATTACATAAGAGATGCCTTCTCCTTCAGTGAGGATTCAAGAAGATTGCTCACACTCATATCTCTCCATAAATCAAGAAGGATAACGCCTTACATGAATAAGTCTCTCAATGCTTAGGAGTAGTAGCATTATGGCTCTCTAAATCCACTCATTCATTCTCCATTACTCTCCTCCCTTTCAAAGGGCTCACATAAGGCATTATATAGTTTTTCCTCACTACGTCTTAAGAAAGAGAATTAATTCCTAAATCCACAATAATATGATCTAATTACAAAAGAAGAAAACAAGATCCATGAATGTAGGATCTCAAACTATCTTCAAGCACATAATGGGAAAAGTCTCAAAACCACCCAAAGACTCATCATCCATGTCCTTGATTCTCTCAACCTATAATTGAGAATAATGGAAAATTGGTGTGAGGTGGTTTCTCACATAAAAAACAATTTTCATAATTACAATTTCAATGAAAAATACGTGAGTCTTAACTTCCTCACAAGTATTAATCATTTTACATCAAAAAGTGAATAATATATGAGTTTTTCAAAAGCACATAAAGCATAATTAAATGCATAAGCATCTCATAAAATCATAAAAATGCATGAGACCCTTTTCTCACAAAGAATTAATAAAATGTGTGAGAAATATAAAACTCAAAACATGTAAGTTCACCACCTTCACTACTCTGCAAATCAACTTGGTGAACACAGTAAAGTCCTTCCATGTGTGTAAATCTGTCCGGATCACGCCTACCCACAAAGAACCTTTTGGTCTCCAAAAGTATCAACTTTATCTGTATGCAAATGTACTCAAAAGGCGCATTCTTTCAAGACTCCTTCACACACGTACATTGGAATCATAATGCAAAGCCAACACTTGCAACCACTGCAAAGAAAATGTTTGGAAAGGCACATCCCTTGTCTCCTTCACCTTTGTTCTTCGGAGTTGAAATGTTGAAGCCCACACCTACATAATATTGCAACCTGTAGAAAATGATACATATACCACAATATTTTGTGTACCTTACTTGCCAAGAGTTTATAACTACACTCTTGGTCAAGTTTACAATGAATCACCAAAATGGCATAGGCAAATTGCCTCATACAATTGATTACAATGATGATTACAAAATGAAGCCACTTAAGGCTTAAGGCACAAAAATAACGTCACTCACTCTCCTCACTCAATAGTGGCTAAAAATCCATTACAATGCTTCATAATCATTTTACACCAAATTACAAGGCCTTTTAAATGTGCCAGAAATGTCGCATACTCGAGCAACTCTATGTTTTTCAAGCTCATTACAATGCTTTTACATCAAATTTCAAGGCAATTATTATGCCAAATCAGATGTGGAGATATGCACCAATGGTAAATTTCTATGGTTCTATGTACCCTATTGGCCCTTGAACAAGTTTTGAGGATCCTTGGTCAGGTTTGACCTATTTTGGGACTTCGACAGGCTGTTGAAGGTGGAGCACAAGTCGAAGCGGAGATCTCGGGATCTTGACCCCTTTTTAGGGCACTTTTGGGTTTTGGTCTTATGTAACAGGTATGGGGATGTCAGCCCATGGGTTTACCCATGTTTTAGCCCTTTTGTAATGTATAAATAGATGTCTAGGCAATGTAAGAAAGAGATATTAAGTTCTCCGTTAAGGTTGAATACTAATGAACTATAACTGTTAAGTTCTCTGTTAAGGTGTTACAATCACAGATCTGTGTCCCAGCTAAGGTTGCAGACATTGGATTCCTGTAGCCACCCCTTCCTCTACCTCAGGTGAAAATTCATATGCTTCGCAGGTGTTGCCGAAAGGGCCGGTAGTTAGGGTTTTTTGGTGCACTGTTGAAGCGTTAAACCCTGAGTCTGCCCCTGTGCCAACAAATGGTTCCATTGTCGGGACCTAAAACTGTGATTGTTGGGAACTGAAGAAAAGAAATAAATCTTTGTGCGTAGATTTGTTGATTTAGTGCGCAGTATTCTACTTGACTGTGAAGCTATGTGCTAAGAAAGAAGGCAGATCTGGAGAAAAGAGGTAAGATCAGTGAAATTTTGTAATTAAAGAGGTAAGATCTGAAAGATTTGTTCTTTGATAAAGGTAAGATAAGTGGAAATTTTTGTTTCTAAAGTACGGATCTAGGTATGTTTGATAAATTTTGTCCTAGTCTAAAAACTAGGGCACATTTTGAAGAAAGAGGATTTGATATGAATAGATCTGATAGAAATAATGAAAGATATGTTATTCCTATGCATAGAAATAATGTTTGGACTAACAAATGGATGCAGGATCCTAGGAAGAATTTTCTGTAGGTTAGTTACTATGATCCTAGTGTGCAGTACAAGAAAGATTGGGGATCATTTAAGAGAAAGAGAGGATTAACCCTTTGTTATAGTTGTAGAAGGTCGGGCCATCTTGCTAAGGATTTCCATAATAGAAGACCTAGTTGTCTTTTTTGTAAATCTATGGACCATGACATTCTAGATTGCCCTAGAATGATTGTTAAAGTTGAAAGAATGAATATGAGATAAGAAAAGAAAGGCCAAGAAACTAAGACCATGGAAGAATCCCAGAACGAATCAGAGACTGTATTTTCAAAAATAAAAGAAACCCTGAATGATCATAGAAACATCAACTTATCAAAGATCTTCAAAGAAAAAGAGTGCATAGAAACAAGAATAGGAGACTTCAACATTGA
>JASDQU011402259.1:19704-30193 GCA_032191745.1 Picea mariana
CAAAGAAAATGTTTGGAAAGGCACATCCCTTGTCTCCTTCACCTTTGTTCTTCGGAGTTGAAATGTTGAAGCCCACACCTACATAATATTGCAACCTGTAGAAAATGATACATATACCACAATATTTTGTGTACCTTACTTGCCAAGAGTTTATAACTACACTCTTGGTCAAGTTTACAATGAATCACCAAAATGGCATAGGCAAATTGCCTCATACAATTGATTACAATGATGATTACAAAATGAAGCCACTTAAGGCTTAAGGCACAAAAATAACGTCACTCACTCTCCTCACTCAATAGTGGCTAAAAATCCATTACAATGCTTCATAATCATTTTACACCAAATTACAAGGCCTTTTAAATGTGCCAGAAATGTCGCATACTCGAGCAACTCTATGTTTTTCAAGCTCATTACAATGCTTTTACATCAAATTTCAAGGCAATTATTATGCCAAATCAGATGTGGAGATATGCACCAATGGTAAATTTCTATGGTTCTATGTACCCTATTGGCCCTTGAACAAGTTTTGAGGATCCTTGGTCAGGTTTGACCTATTTTGGGACTTCGACAGGCTGTTGAAGGTGGAGCACAAGTCGAAGCGGAGATCTCGGGATCTTGACCCCTTTTTAGGGCACTTTTGGGTTTTGGTCTTATGTAACAGGTATGGGGATGTCAGCCCATGGGTTTACCCATGTTTTAGCCCTTTTGTAATGTATAAATAGATGTCTAGGCAATGTAAGAAAGAGATATTAAGTTCTCCGTTAAGGTTGAATACTAATGAACTATAACTGTTAAGTTCTCTGTTAAGGTGTTACAATCACAGATCTGTGTCCCAGCTAAGGTTGCAGACATTGGATTCCTGTAGCCACCCCTTCCTCTACCTCAGGTGAAAATTCATATGCTTCGCAGGTGTTGCCGAAAGGGCCGGTAGTTAGGGTTTTTTGGTGCACTGTTGAAGCGTTAAACCCTGAGTCTGCCCCTGTGCCAACAAATGGTTCCATTGTCGGGACCTAAAACTGTGATTGTTGGGAACTGAAGAAAAGAAATAAATCTTTGTGCGTAGATTTGTTGATTTAGTGCGCAGTATTCTACTTGACTGTGAAGCTATGTGCTAAGAAAGAAGGCAGATCTGGAGAAAAGAGGTAAGATCAGTGAAATTTTGTAATTAAAGAGGTAAGATCTGAAAGATTTGTTCTTTGATAAAGGTAAGATAAGTGGAAATTTTTGTTTCTAAAGTACGGATCTAGGTATGTTTGATAAATTTTGTCCTAGTCTAAAAACTAGGGCACATTTTGAAGAAAGAGGATTTGATATGAATAGATCTGATAGAAATAATGAAAGATATGTTATTCCTATGCATAGAAATAATGTTTGGACTAACAAATGGATGCAGGATCCTAGGAAGAATTTTCTGTAGGTTAGTTACTATGATCCTAGTGTGCAGTACAAGAAAGATTGGGGATCATTTAAGAGAAAGAGAGGATTAACCCTTTGTTATAGTTGTAGAAGGTCGGGCCATCTTGCTAAGGATTTCCATAATAGAAGACCTAGTTGTCTTTTTTGTAAATCTATGGACCATGACATTCTAGATTGCCCTAGAATGATTGTTAAAGTTGAAAGAATGAATATGAGATAAGAAAAGAAAGGCCAAGAAACTAAGACCATGGAAGAATCCCAGAACGAATCAGAGACTGTATTTTCAAAAATAAAAGAAACCCTGAATGATCATAGAAACATCAACTTATCAAAGATCTTCAAAGAAAAAGAGTGCATAGAAACAAGAATAGGAGACTTCAACATTGACTGTTTTCTGGATGACGAAACATAGGTGAATATCATGACAGAAAGAACCTGGGAAATTTTAGGAAATCCTGCTATGATTCCTTCATTAGGAGGAATAGGATTATTTAGAGGAAAGCTAATAACCCTATGTGGAAGACTTACCCAGATATCTATGAATGCTCGTAGAACTTCGACAGAGGAATAATTTGAGGTTATTAAATTTGTTGAGAACAGTGCCCCATTTTCTTTATTGCTAGGAAAACTCTGGATTGAGAAAGATCAGATTCGGAGAAAAGAAGAAGAAGCCCTAGAACAGAAAAATCAATAATTAAAAGATTTCATGACTAGGAGAATCACACACTTGATAGCAGAACAAGAGAACCAGTCCAAGCTGCTCAAGACCAGGGATCTAGATGACGAAGTTGAAAGAACACAAAAAGACTTGAAGAAGCCGTCCACACACGAAATCAAAGCACCTACCCTAGACAGAGAAGAAGTATTACATTCAAACACTATGAAAGACCATCAACAACACGAAGTTACTATGCCAAGAGGAGATAAGAATCAGAATGGGAAGAGGAACCCAGTAACGCAAATCACAGGGAAGAAGGATAGAAATCTTAGCAAGACGAAGGCAAAGTTGGAGAAATTATAGGAAGGTCTAGAGAAGACTTCGTAGAAGGAAGGTCCCCAGAATTCGAACTTTGTCAGAATATAAAAGCAACTTAGATTGGCACTTCGCCACGGCGGAGCTATATAGCCGTTGGAGTCATTATAATAGTTAGACTGATGCTCCCAAACAGTTAGAACAATAGTTATGACCAGAAAACTTGCCATAGGACCGTTGGGACCGCACCATAACGGACTTAATTGCATTGATGAAGGCTTCTTGTTTGTTGGAGAGATCTGTTACCTCGCTGTCTACTTATTTCGTCGACTGTTGCACCAAGAACACTTTCACGAATTATATCTGAGACAACAAAATAACTCATTGCTACTACATTGTGTTTACTGAGCTTTCGACACCTGTTCTATTACATTGAGCATTCATTCATCGACCTGAGTTATCTGATTGTGAGCATGCATGTCGGACGAACTCAACGCCATAGAGAAGTCATTTGAAGAAGTTTTAATTGATCTGATGGCCGAAAAAGTAATGTCCGTAGGAATTCAAGCTTCATCGACGCGAGGAGTCCAAGCCTCCCCATCGACTTCTCGTGGATCTGGACCATCCCAAGCTGCAGTCGAGAAAATAAACAAGCATCGATATGACTTGGATAATGTGAAGTTAATCCCGACTATCTTGCCCGACTACATCCCGCCTCTAGTTGGCGCAGTGAGTCATGACAGTGTCCCAAGGGACTTTGATTACACTCTGGTTACTGCGTACCTCTTGAAGGAGATACGTGCAGTTCGACTGCAGCTGGATAAAATCATGGTATTAAAATTTAGTGACTTCAACCTAGGGGATCGCAAGAACTACAAAATGCTCGCTCCTCACAGGTATTTGACTAGGACAAAGGGGAAGAAGTCGAGGATAATCCCCCAACCATGGACTATGGACCTCGCGCAATACAATGTCTTGAACGTAATGAAGACACCGCATTTTGGAAGGCACCGGGAGGTTAACGCATGCATTAAGGTCATGTTGTCGTGCTTCCATGGCGGCTATATGTGGCTATATAGATGCATCACCATCAATCTAGCGTTGATCCATAAGATCACCAGATTGAGCATGGAGGGACCCGACCCACAAGACTTCTACCTAGGGAAGGTTGTAGACCGCGCTCTGGCGCAGAGGATTAAAGATACCTATGGCAATGTAGAAAAGGGGACGCAAGGCTACAAAGTAGCTTCCATCCAGAATGGCGCAATGCACTTGGCCTACCAGCTGATCGTGGGAAATCTAGTGAGAAAGAACAGACCCACGCAGGTCACAGGGTTCGTTATTGACCTCGATGGAAAATGCATGGAAGGACTACAGATGAACTGGGAAAAGTACTTAGTTAACCAGTTAGAATTGTATTGTCGCGAAGCTCAGGATCATGGCTATGAGTTCCATTTTAGCTGGTTGTTGATCCTCATCGAGTTTACTTCTTGGGAGATGCCGGAAGGTGCGACCTTCTTTGACATTGAGCCATTTGAGCCTTTCACTGTGAAGTTCACCATGCTTTGGTATTCGAGCGATATGGGGAAACAATGACAGTTGAATGGGGTATTCCATACCTACTATCTCCAGTTAAAAAGGGCTATTGGGGTTGTCCCTCGTATGACGTCGAACACCCTACACAGGTTTAGGCCCCTTATGAAGTTCTGCGCAGATCAACACTTTATTTATATCACTGCACTTGCAAATGAGAGTAAAGAAGAGCTTCAATCATACTATAAGCTCACAGAGGAAGACCTAGAAGAAATAACTAAGGAATGGACTACAAAACTCCTTATCCTTGCTGACCCCACAAAGTTGTCCAACCCCAAACTAATCGGTAGCCCGGGGGCCACTCGCAAAGAGCATGACACACCTGGAACTAGTAGAAGGAAAAAGACCGAAGAGGTCCAGCAGCTGAGCAGTGCATCAGAAGAAACCACTTCGGAATCACTTGGACAAGGAGGTGATGATGAAGTAGATAAAGAGGAGACCAATGGAAAAGAAGATCAACAGAAGTAAGGTGAAGTAACACTGCCTAGGGATCCTGTTGATGAGACTAATCTCTCCAAGAAAATGAAGGTTTTCCCCAAGAAACCTACTTCCCAGAAGAAGTCCAAACTACTAAGACTAAGTTTCAGACTGTACTCACGCTCGATGACTTCGACTTCATCATCACAGCCGTATCCGACGCCCCGCATGACCTCTTGCAGAACACTGAAGACAAACAAGAAGCCATTTATGATAGAATTGAGACAAAACTCAGAGGGGTACAATAGGCCCTTCATTCCAGCCGCACGGTGTCCACTACGCCCCTGCCATTAGAAGAGCTAGAGTTGGGAGATGATCCTACCCAACTCTGCAGAATAGTTGATGCAACTGAAGCTCACCTTCATCACGCACAAGAAGAAAAAGAACAGGCCACAATGGCCCTGAAGCAAGCACGGGAGGAAGTATTAGAGAAATGTCGAGTTGTGCAAAAGGAGAAGGATGACCTCCAAACAAAGTTTGAAGTGGAGAAATCACAAATCTAGCAAGAGAAAGAACAACTGCTCACAGAGCAGATTGGAGTAAAACAAGTAGTCAACAGAGCACTCCGCTCTGTGACGGGGTTAGACCAAAAAGCGGAAGAACTAGTGGAGCATCAACTAGCATAGCTTGTTGAAGCCATCCAGCAGCTTTAACAGAGAATAGCAGACCTAGAGCAACAAATAGTTCCAAGCACTTTGCAGGACGTGCGATACCAAAGGGAAGCCACTGCCCGGAGCACAGTTGAGAGAATCAAAGCATTAGCTTTGGAATGTAAACAACTAAGTGATCACAGCACGCAGACTTATGAGCGACTTACTGAGGAACTTGAAGTGAAGACACTGGAATCACAGCTCTAGGAAGAAAAGCAACAAGCAACGACAGTACAAGCGCGGCTGAAGCTCCTCTCAGCAGTTGAGAGAATGAAACGATCCCAAGAATAGTGCACTTCTCAACAACAAGTCCACACCATACAGAGCAAAGTCATGAAAGTGACTCAGAGGCTCCAACCAATCCAGGACGAAGATTTCCAACTGTTTGAGGAGATTGAAGGACGAGCAGCAGAGATGGAACAAGTAGTCACTTCAGTCGAACAACACTTAGAGGGACCTGTGAAAGAGGCATTTCTTCAGAAGTTTGTCGAGCAGGAGGCCTTAGAGAAGCAGCAGGTTGAAGCAGCTCAAGACTTTTGAGGTAGAGCTACCCAGACAAGAGTGACTCGGGACGAGTCACAGGTGAGTGTTGGGGGCATGTTGGCCCTTGACCAAGTTTTGAGGATCCTTGGTTAGGTTTGAGCTATTTTGGGACTTCGACAGGCTATTGAAGGCGGAGCACAAGTCGAAGCGGAGATTGCGGGATCTTGGCCCCCTTTTAGAGAAATTTTGGGTTTTGGGCTTATGTAACGGGTATGGGGATGTTGACCCATGGGTTTACCCATGCTTTGGCCCTTTTGTAATGTATAAATAGATTTCTAGGTGATGTAAGAAAGAGATTGGGGCCTACAAGAGCCAATTTGTAAGTTGTGCTAAATGCAAGTGATAGTTGTAAATGCTTTGTGCATACTGTGTGAGGCTTGCAAGGCTAAGTGCAAGTGATTGTGTAACTTTGTATTGCACCCTAGCTCGGGGGAGGAGAATATGGCGAGGTGCGCACATATCTCTTGTCTTATGCGGAGTAGGATTTTGATGCTATGTGTCTGTAAGAAGCTTGACTGAAGATAATAAATAAGAGAAGAGTTGGTGGATGTAGCCCCAGGTTGGGGGTGAACCATGTATATCTTGTGTTGTGGTTGCTTTGTGCATTATGGTTGTTATATTGTTTATATGATTCATGCTTAGTGTAATGATGATTGCTTAGATGAATACTATAGCTTTGTGCCTAATGATGTGAATAAGATGCTAGATCCGATATGTGTTGATATGCTTAATGCTTGAATATATTAGATCTGGATGAGTATTGCGATGCTCTGTTATTAGGGTTTATCTGCGTTGTAAACAAAGGTTGAATACTAATGAACTATAATTGCTAAGTGCTATGTTAAGGTGTTACAATCACAGATCTGTGTCCCAACTAAGGTTGCAAACACTGGAGTCCTACAACCACCCATGCCTCTACCTCGGGTGAGACTTCATCTACTTCGCAGATGTTGCTGAAAGAGACTGTAGTTAGGGTTTTTTTTGTGCGTTGTTGAAGCATTGAACCCTGGATCTGCCCCTATGCCAACATACGGTGCATCATGGACAAAATATGTACTAGAAGGTAAACTATGGCCTTTGCATGGAAATTACATCAAATTTTTGAAGGCAATTTTTATGTGCCAAAATGTCGAATGCACTAGTGATGAAAAACCCAAATCCCACTACAATCAAACATGCATATGGAAATATTATAAGAATGGCTTTCAAATTAGATCATACCTCGTCGCACAAAAATCCATTGGGAGAGCTGGAAGTCACTGAGCTTTAAATCCCATTGGCATTGTTGTCGTGGCCCCTAGTAAACACGACGTGTATAACAAGGTATGTATTGAGAGTGCACTATAAACCATCCATGGCCCTACCTCTCCAAACACAAGAAAACAAAATCCTTAAGATATGGGCATCAAATGGATTTAAAAAATCCGAGGAAAGCCTCCATACATTTCAGACCTACAGCCTGATAATTTTCCTAGAGACGATTTCACATGTTGCCTGCCTATCCAAAAGAAATGTTCAGCTGCCTTCTGGGACCTCGATTGATACATGGGATCCTCCAAATCAGTATCAATGATTTGTATATCAGTAAAAACCAGGACAAACCTGCATAGGAATTGCACAACGCTAGATTTTGTGATTTTGGATGCCAGAATTACAACGCCCATCTTAGCACTAGGCAAATTCAGGAGATTTAAATTGCATAGATGCATTGCAAAAGGTACAACGCTCTGAGGCAACCTGAAATCCATCATTACGAATTGAATCCAAATTGAATTGTTGTATTTTGGATGTGAATATGAATAAGGTCTGGTGTCAATATGGGAGTCAATATATGAAGCTACTACAGATCTGAGGTTGAATGCGAAGCAATATGAGGAATAAATAATTGTGCAATCGATCATGTACCTTGAGTGCTACGATATGGATCAATATGGTTAAGTACCCAAAATCTAATGATACTGATCGGAGAGATTTGGTGACTTGAATTCATTGCATGAACACTACTATGCTGCAATATGCCAACCATCGATCAGATTGTGAATCTATTGACGACCAACCAGCATAAAAAAAACAATTTCACGCATCCATCATATCCGGTCGTCCTGCGATTGCGATTTAGAATAGGATCGCCATCGATCCATTCTATGATCGATGGTCGATCTATTTCACACACAAGAATCTGTTGCAACAGATTCAAAGATAAATCTCTTTTTCATGAGGAAATCCGGGCCCGTTGGAGGGTCAAATCCCGACTTTGGTGATCGATATCTCCAAACGAAATTGTTTGACTGTCCAAAGACAATAGCCAATGCACCAATGGATTTGAACCAAATCAACCACAAGGATACGTGCCATGTTTTGAACATGTCGAGGTCCCGAAAAACTGAGCTGGGCTCTAAGATGATTATGTGGGCCTCTTTAAATATCTAAATTCCCACTCCTCACAGGGTCTACTCTTACAAATCTCAGGTGCTATAGCCACTGGAAAATTCGTTAGTTTATTCGATCCCAAGACAAAGGCAGCAGAGAGATCGTTGGATTTGAGGACACCACAATCAACAATCCGCTATAAAGGAAGTCACCAACAGAGTCACCACATATCACTCGTACTATGGATCATGGTTTCATAGAAGCGCACAGCCAACCGCGGGCCCATTCTCTCCAACAAATACAGAGCTACGACAGAGGTAGCTGGCACACTGAAGATTTTTCGAGCAATGTAGTAAGAAAAGAGCAATCCAAGTTGCAATTTGAATGCCAAGGATCTGGCCAAAACATGTAGACACCACATTTAAAATTTGATATTAGTCAATGGGCCATGAACAATAGGAGTAGGCGCTAAAGGAGCCA
Organism: Picea mariana; assembly: GCA_032191745.1. NCBI lineage: Eukaryota > Viridiplantae > Streptophyta > Pinopsida > Pinales > Pinaceae > Picea > Picea mariana. Next base: position 28,210 of record JASDQU011402259.1, read on the forward strand.
CGAAATCGTCGCTCTGGCAACCACTGCATAAAGGAATCGCTGAAATTGTTGCTTCTATGTTCCACTATGAGTGCAGCAGTTGCTTCTATGTTCCACTATGAGTTCAGCAGTTGAGCTCAAATTGTTTTCTTTTGGATCAGATAAAATCACCCAGAGATCAAAACACTCAGGTTCGGCACGGTCGCCATGAGGATAGATCCCCAGAAAAACAGAGAATCCGTCAGCAACAACGTAAGTCTATGGTTTCTCAGCTCATTACATAATTGTGCAACATAGTAAATGCCCAAAAATACGTGTTGCACAAAAACCTCCGCTGCTACCATATCGTATTATATCGTTTCCGCCTAACGTGTCGACAGTAGAAAATAACACGGAGTTTGTTAAGTGTCGAATTGGTTATAATCGTTTCCAAGGATCCATAGGATTCTTTGCTACGAGAGTGGAATAATAATACTCATGCGTTGGGATAAATAATATTCCTTGTTTATATATGAACATCATAACCATCATCGACATTTGGATCGCGGGGTTCCTCCAACTAATCGAGAAAATGACGCCTGAAACACCTGCGATTCTGTGGCGGATGCTCATAACTGTACTCTTTGTCATGCTATTCTTGATGCCATTGCTGTTATCCTTAAGTTCGAACAAGCTATGAGAGCACAGCATATCGAGCTCGATCGACATGCAGCAAACAAAGATAATCATGCCACCAAAGGGGCCTGAAGGCTATAAATCGATAGTGTTGATGGTATGTTTGCACTGTTGGAGGGAAATCCCGTGAGATTCATCAATCATCTTATCCTCAAGTTTGTTGTTGCGAGTGTAAGACGTCATCATGAGAGCATATTTGATGGTTGCAAGGCTCTAGCAACGTGTTTTCCATCACTCCAAGACAAGAATCCAAAAGTTGTGTCTGAGGTTCCCAGGTAAAGTTTCACAGGCTTGGCACTGACGCTCAATACGAAGCTCAGATTCTCGTCCGTATTGGTAAACCTCGGCATTCTCGGATCCACTGTCACCTATGCCCCTCTGGAAGAAATCACTGTGGTTGTGTAAGTTGAAATGGGTGGACAAACATTCGTGATCATTCTGATGAAGTTAGTGGACAGGTTAGAAGTTCCGATCTGATGAAAAACATCAGAAAATGAGGGATAATTGAGATTCCCATGCTGCCCTTTCTGAGCAGGACAGCTTATATTTGAATGAGTGATGACCTTGATGGATTTCTAGGTATAACTAAGATTGCACAAAAAGTCAGATCGTAAACCAACCCTAGATCTGTAGCTCTCTGGGGATCCACATGACCAGCGTCGAAATAAAAAACGGTGGAAGAATTTCCCATGGCTTGATCGAAAATTTCCACCTCGCGTTTATTTCCATAACCATCCAATCGGTGACTTTTTTGGAAACTGCTATGAGGGCTTAAGAAGCTAAAGCCGAACAACTTTCCCTTGTGCCCTCTTGCATACTTCTTGATCCAATGGGTTCCTCCCTCTCGTAATCTGGTTCTTGAATTGATCAACGAATACAGATACGACAGTCTCCAAGAACAATATGGATTGCTCCATATTTCTACCTCCACACTTGAGATTGGTTTCCTTTGAATGTTTTTCAAACATAATAAAATAATATGGAAGTGCTATACATTCCTTCTTACAAAAACTTAGTTTCGCAAGAATGTTACCCATTTTCTGCTCAACAAATTTAAGGTACCTTCTTTTGGCGACTGTGCTTCTTCAGAGACTGGTGCATGAACATTTTCCACATGTTCCATCACCATTTGTGCAACCTCTCTCTTGGTGGATTATTCCCCAGGTTTCTTGCTTGGTTTATGGTGAATTTCGGGACGTAACTTCCAACACTTCTTCTCCCAATGGCCATTGATTTTGCAGAAACTGTAAAAATTCCTTCGCTTTCCATTCAACGATGCATTCGTGACAGGAGGACTTGGAAGGTGTGGTTTTTGTTTCGTCTCACTTCT
>JASDQU011402260.1:0-10402 GCA_032191745.1 Picea mariana
CCTAAGGTTTTTATTTGTTTATTAGTCATAATTAGTCATTATCCAGTCTCCTATATTTTAGGAGAGAATATTCCACCTAGAGAATATTCTCTTTCAGTTCACAATTCAGTTTGACTAGTTGAGTTGAGTTTAGATGTTGCATTGGGATCATCACCATGCTAATTTGACCTTGCCTTGGTATCATCACCAAAGTGGTGCATTAGCCTTGATTGCTTGAGTTAACTCCTCACTACTTTATATTCAGTCAGTTAACTGAAGACTAGTTGACTAGTTAACTCAACTAGGTGGCAGTTCACTCCCGTAACTGCCTGCGAGACTAGAATAGGTGGTAGTTCACTCCCATAACTTCCGGCGTGTGTCCAGATAATTCTAGACCACCACTATGGTGAATTGGTTCACCTCAAGTCGAACTCATTGATTTATACAGAGTATATCATGTGTAAATTATTCATTATTCACAACAGTTAATGAGAATTCTTTCCATTCTTTCTCTCCTTCTTCTTTTTCCAATTCTCTCTGCAAATGTGTGTATCATTGTTTAGCTAGATCTATTTTGTGTAGGTCAACTCATTTACATTCATGGAGGGAAATAATGAAATGGAATATGAAGTCAAGAGGATCTGGTGTTTGGGACTCAATAATATCTAAACCTTAGTACTCAACTACCTCAAATAAAATATCCAAAACTGCAAAAGAAGCAAAGAAAAATAATTCAATAGCATTAAAGGAAATCCAGAATGGATTGTCAGACCAATTCAAAGAAAATATGGGACACCGTACCTCTACTAAAGTATTATGGCTCCATCTAGAGAATTCTTATCAGAGTAAAGTACAAAACAAAGAAAAATAATACAACAACATTGTTGAAGATTAAAAAACGTCAACGTAGTTTCGCTCGCAAAGTATATCTAAAGCCTATTATTATAAAACTAAATAATACTAGTAGTTGGGACTCCCTTGAACTATTGAAGATTAGATCTGTTCATTTTTTTTGTTATGATCATGAGCAACATGGCTTACATGGTTGATGGAGATCTTGTTGATTATTGGTTATGCTTTGAGATTATGTGTCATTGACTCCTTATGTTACTACAACCTATGTTATTCACTAATATCATTGCTATCCATTCTTCTTACACCTGTACAACAAACATGTTGGTGAAATTATATGAAAGGCAACTTGGAGAGAGGAAAAATACTAGAACAAATACAAGACAAGGGAAAGATTCTAAAGATATCCTAACTGTACTACATGCATGAAAGTACTTGATGATTATTGTTAAGCCCTAGATAGCAAGTAAATGGTTGTGAAATTGGGATTAAATTATATGTTTAATACACATATGGTGTGAAATGTTGGTGGCGCACTTGGAAAGGTGATAATGCAATGGTTATGCAATGGCTAATTAAATTATGTGGCCGATCCACATATGGTATATTTGGATGGATTGAACGTCAGTGGCTCACTTGAGAAGGTGATGAGCGTTAATGGTTATGTGATTTTGTTTGAATTATATATTAAGGAATTGGATATATGATATGGAAAGTGCATTTGGCAAGTAACCTACGTAGATTCCAATGCATAATTAAAATTAATGGTGTTAATTGGAATTTGTTGGCATGTACTGTTGAGTTAATGAGATATGGGTGGAGGCGACATGAATTTTCTGCATGTCACCATTACTCTTGCCTTTGGTCGCCATCCTATTCAGGCTATTGTTTGATCTTGCTGCTATGGTTATGCTTTGAATTTTTAGCAGGGAAGGAACTGCTCAACCAACTCTCATTCAAGGAATTTAATTACATGTATGACATTTTTTGGCCATTCGTGACTATACTCTGGTTATGAAATGGTTACTGGCTCAGGTGTATGGGTTTGTGTTTTCCTAAGTGTTGCAACTGTATGAAATTTTGGTTCTTGAATAAAGAGTGGATGGCTCTTCCTGTAATACTTTTGAGTTCATAGAGGTTATGGGTCTTCTTGGGTGATAGCTCTTTGTTACCACTGTTGGTTTAGTTGGGAGTTTTTTTTTAAATCTTGGGTGGATAGATATATTCATGTACTGTCACTAAATCTAGTCTCTGGATTTCATGGGTTTAATGGTCAAAGTTTTTCTGCATCACTATGTGTGCTTACTTCGACATTTTCCACCACTAAGGGTCACAAAGTGACTGTTCTGTTTTTAACTCTTCCCTGTCCTCACCTTTTGTTTTGGCTCCCTACCATGGATTGTTACTTATCTAAAAATGAGTCAGGTATCTCTCTTTGAGCATACCCTTGGCCTCAAAAGTTCCACCATTATGAGGAGTTGGCCCTGTTCCCCTAGTGATGGCTACTGGGAAAACCCTTAACCCTCCAGTCTGGAGTTTTATAGAGGAGACTGTCATTCCTGTCAAGTTGTTATGGGTTATTTTAGATTGAATGAATGGTCGTTTACCTTGGATACAGACTCGTCCAATCAGTTGTATAGAAGTTGTGTTGGTTTAGCATTTGGCTATTGCTTCTATGATAATAAGGATAAACCTTTCGTGGCTAATTGAACCTTCAAAAGATGCATTCACCCTCCTTATGTTAATAGCTCAGTATTGTTAATGGAAAGGACCTCTGCCCTGATTCGATTGGATGCATGGGTATGAATAGCTACCACAACTTATTCAATTGATTGATTTTCTACAACAGTGGTGAATTGTTTGGTTGATATATAGTCACTTGTATTTTCACTAGTAATTATTCGGATGATAGTTGGCATTGGTTACAAATGAGTGGTGTTGCTCATGCATGTCACGTTGTGTGTATGGTGTTTTGCGAAATGAAATAATGAGCATGGAAACTTTGGTTTTCTTGGGGCCGAATGATTATTTAACTGGATAACTATAGAAAGTACATCCACTGCATCCTTGTGCTTGTTGGTTGTATAGGCCTGAGTGTGCACACTATAGTCGATCATGGTCTGACTAAATCGAAGGAATATTATATTAAATCGATGTCTTAGCCGATATGTTGAGTTATTACCATGACCATGTGTTTGTTGTGTTAAGTGGAAATGTTGCATCGCGGGGTCTTGTTAGCTGTGCACTTTGTGTGGTATGGATAGCTTCGTTTTCACACTTAGGGATACCCACAGAGTTTTAAGCATGTTTATCTATTGCAATCGACCACTGGTTAAAGTAGGTATGTTGTTGGTGACAGTCGTGTTGGATGGGTGGCCCAACTTTTTAAGCCATATTGAATTGTAATTTTTATAGTGGCAGAATTACATTGCCTGGGCAAGTTACCCTGCGCATAGCTTGTGTCTAAATGGTGGTTATGGTTGCATATTTGAATATCAGTTCGAGTTTCAATTTGACATTGGTTCTTTGGTTTTTGACTGTGTATATGTTTAACAAATGTCATTGTATTTAAATGGCATGCCCAATTGCAGTGGTCATGTGACTTCATTGTGAATCCTAGAAACATGAAATTGGGTATATTGGTTGATTAAAGTAAGATATGGTCAGTGGTTGATTTTGATGGTTAATAGAATGGAAAGGCTATTGTTTGTAAATTGTTATAGGATGCAAATAAGAGAACAAAATCCTTTTTACATATTGTATATGATGCCTACTATTTTGTGATGGCACAATGTTGGATATTTGATTATGAACATAGAACTAGTTAAATGTACATAAACTATTATTTGGTTAAAATGAATGATGGTCGATGCACTTTTTTTTTCATAGAATGTTTTATGGATCACTTAATTAATTTCATGAACATTTATCATTTTTTTTCCCTTCCATGATTTTCATCTTCCACTAATTACAAATCCCCTCATCTTCCCATTTCATTTTTCCACTCCCTGTTCTGAGATTAATTACAATAAAGATAATTTTTGTGTTAAGGCAGTTGAAATTGATGGTGACTTGTGTGGATTACAATCATGTTTTGTAGGTTTGATTTTCAGTTGATTGTTGTTATCATTGAGTAGTAATCATGTTTTTTCCCCCTCATTATATCACATTTTCTCTCAATAGAACCCCCTCACATATACCAGAACCCTTTTTCACCCCCCTGCTAATTGATTAAAAGTAAAACAATTTGTATGGATTGGATTGCATGAGTCTGATACATTCTGAGATAAAACTATTTCATATTTTTAAGAGTTGTCATGTATGGTTATTTAAAAGAATATTTGCTAATCGATCATAGATGCAGGATGAGTTTTTTCAGTCGAGGAAGCCATGGCCAGGGAAACAGTGGTAGAGGTAACTAGAACCTAGGCCCAAGAAGGCCCAAGTTCTCTATACATTTTGACGCTAATTCAGAAGAGCTTGGACAATTGTTTCATGCAAGATTCTTTAATTGGATTGGGCAGGGAATAGTACAACCTAGGCCTAAAAGGCCTCCTTTCCAAGCCCCTAGTATCCATGTACCTCCTCATGTCTCTTTACAACCCGAGGTCCCTAAAAATAATGGATGGCAAGAGATTGTCCACCCGATAGTCTCCCAACATCATGGCTAGCCCAACTTGTCTTTACCTCCTCCTCTGCCTTTGAACCCCATTGTCCAAACTGCCCCTAACCACTCGCCAGTGCAATCCTCCTATGCTAGCAAGAGATTGAAGACTGAAGCCCACCATGCAATTGATAAAGGAAAAGCCACTACCACCCCTTCCTCACCCTCTAATGGCTCTGACAAATCTGTGTCTTCTCGGATGCATTTGAGGGATGATTGTTTCAATGTGATCAATGATATTAGGCCTAAAGGCTCTACACAACCAAAGGCAAATTCAAGAAAATCAAGAGGTGACAACAACAACCAAGGAAGGGTTGCATGACAGACTGAGAAATATGGCTTTTGATTTTTATGTTATCTATTGTTTTATGACAGTTGACTTCATGGATCTTTGGACAACATGTTTTATTTTGGATATATGAGTATTATTTTTGAAATAATTTCAAATTTCATGAGCTAAAATTGCCAAAAAGTAAATATGTTGATGGGAGACACAAGGAAGTATGTTTTTCTTAACTAATGGTTATGTTATGATTATTATTATTGTTATGAACTAAAGGGAGTCACAAGGGGTGCCACCTACTAGTTATTATTTATTTATGACCCTTATTTTGATTATTAATTTCCCCCCTAACTAAAGTTAGTTGAGTCTTTTAATTAACTTAACCAATGATTTGGTTCAATTACTTCAACCAATTATAATTTGTTCAAAACAAGAGGAAAGGGAGGAACAAGAGGAGGATATAAGCAGAAGCATGCTAAGGTTTTCTCTTTGAGTTTATGTTGAGATAGTTCAGTTTTCATTCATTCATTTATTCATCATAGCTTAATTCTCTTTTGTGATAGCAGGGTCTTATTGTAGACAACAATATTCAGGGTTGAATCAAATCATTCAGACACTTGTTTTTCAGAGGTGTTGATATATCTTTGATAGTTTGTGTAGACTTGTCTATTTTTGAATTAATTTTCATGATTGATAAAGGTTATTGTGCAGAGTCGAGTGAGAAACAATCTGTGGCAAGTTGATCCATCTTTTAGAGTTCATTTTTGGTTTTCTATCAGAGGTCCTTTTGTATGTTTCATTAGGGATGTCTAAGTTTGACTTTGGTCCAAGATTTTTGTATGAGATTTTGTAAAGAAAATGACTCTTTGGTGAATTGGAATGAAATAAAGGATTGGTTTATGTCTCAACTGTCTTGATTGTCATCTTGGTGTCTTTACTTATGTTCTTACATTTATTTTAGCAACTGTTATATTCAGAAAATCACATAAAAAGTGATTTTCCAGCAAGATGTTTGTTGATAGAAGACTAACCTAAGCACTCGTAATTAATACTTGTGAGTTAGGATGTTATCTTTGTTGGCTATAAACATAGGATGATATTCCCGTCTACTTTGCTTTAGCCAAGTAAAGTTTGAAAATGCTCGAGTAAGATCATTTCATACCTTTTCCTCAAAATTTATTTGGCGACTATACTAGGGAGATCTTCGATATCTCTCTGGTTAAGTTTTATACTCAATTTTCATCGACACATCTTTCTTTTTATAGTATTGATTATTTGACCGTTTTACTATTAATGATTGTTCCTGTTGTGAGGCACCCCAATCTTGAGTTTGGTCTCCAAGACTAGACCAACATTGCTTTGAACTTATTTCATACTATTTTAAACACTGCTAGGACCCGTGCTGAGCTTAATCGTTCTTGGGAAGCAATTGAATGAGATATTAGTGTTTAAGAACAATTGGAAGCTAGACGTAGGTAGCCTAGAAATCAATAGTAACCTTTTGTTTCTTCAGTTTTGGCCTTCCTTTCATGTCCTTAAATTCACATGCTTCTAGAAGAAGGAGAGGTTTGTCACCTGAAATCAATCTTATTGTTGAAATAGGAAGAAGAAAAATAGTGTTATGTGTCAAAGTTCTCTAAGGAGGACTTTATCTGATTCATATAGCTCATCATTCTTTCCCTCACCTATCACCCACAATATGGCATCTAGCGGTGGTTCTGGTGGCACTAGAAGTGCTCCATCTTCCCAGTCTTCATAGTCATCGGTGATTGGTAGCTTGTACAACCATCATATCCCCATCCAATCTACTACAAATCCCACCAAAGTCATTAAAAAGTATGATATTTTTTAGTTCGAAGAAGATGCCACAACCACACCGTGGCATGTGTCCTCTCATATTAACCTAGCACCTGCTACTCACCCACTTCCAAAGTTTAAAGAGAATTTGCCTAAGTTTTTAGGAAATAACACTGTTAGTACTAATGAACACCTAGTGGAATTTTCTAATGCTTTCCATAACATAGGGGCCAATGACAATGACACCTGCATGCACTTTTTCATCAATTCCTTGGAAGGAAAGGTTACGACTGACTTCTTTGACCTTCCTCCTATGATCCTATCTACTTGGGAGGAGTTAATCTATTGGTTCTGATCCACTTATGGGCAATCCAAAAGCCCTACCAAGACGTTAAGGGAATACAATAACGTCACTTATAAATATGGTGAAACCATCAAGTATTTCAACTTGTGTTTCACCAAGTTGTACAATCGAATCCTCGAACTTATCCACCCTGAGAACCAAGCCACTTTCGTGCATTACTACAATGAATTTCCTTCTCTCTACCATCATAGTCTTGAGGAAAAATTCATCGATAATCTCAGTTCCTCTCTACATACTTGTTCAGAGTATGAAGAACAACTTGAAAGAACTGGTCTTCCCCAGGGGGAATTGGTTAGACAAATAGACATGTACACTCTATTACAGCTAGTACAAGATATGAACAATTGTATGATAGCATTCAATCGAAAGGGTGTTGTCTCCCCTCTCACCCCAGAAGCTTCATCCTCTTCTGCAACCCCCTTTAGAAATTCAGTTGAAAACAATTTTCAGCCTAAAGCGATCCTGCCTCGGAGTTGGTGTAACTTTTGCAAGGAGCACCATGAAGAAACCACATGTGAGGTAAAGAAGAGTGCCAGAGATAATATCTTTGGTAAGAGACCAGAAGCTATGATTCTTGTCCTAGACTTTGTGGAGCTAGAGGATGTTATGGTTATTAACACTAGGAACAAAGCCTATGCTCCCAAGGGTAAATTTGATCCCTCTCGCAGTCCTTCTAACCCAAGCTCATCCTCAACTGCTGTTGTGCCCCATGATGCAGGAGAATATCTCCATGTCAGCCAGCTAGCCACGTCAGCGTGTGCATTCAAAGCCGAAGAGAGGCGCAACCCTTGTCTTCAATTTTGAATTTGAATGTAATTTAATGTTTTAGGCTGTTGAGCCATAAAGCCATGCTTTGTGTAGGCATTAGAGTAGGTAGGCCTTTAATGTTTGTAAGGATGAGATCTAGATCTGATTCTGGACTAGACAACCCATTCAATGTAATTGAATAGGGTAGGTAGATTGGAGGGAAGATCTCGAAGAGCCCCCTCATGTAAAAGATCAATTGCGATCTCATTTTGAGAGAGGGTGTGATAGTCGAGAGAGTTGTAAGAGAAGAGAAGGATATGAGACCTTGTTATAGTCCACGCTTAGAACACCTTTGTAAAAAACAATTTTTTTTAATACAAACAGAAGCAGTTTTTCCTGCATGTATTATGTGTTGAATGAATGTCTGTGAGTTTTCTATTTATGCTGTGAATGTATGTTGTGATCATCTATTTGCAGGATTTGTTTTGATTTCAGGCTTGAGAGTTTCTTTGTGGTTTCATGCCAGGAGGGCGTGACAGAGTACTGCGGTCTCTGAATACCAGTGCACAGAAGCACTTCTGAACTCTGTGGATTCAGACAAACACGTTCCAGGTGGGCGTAGAAGCTGAAGTCATCAACTTGAGGAAGACCTTTGAGGTTGCTGAACACCTCAGGAGGCAAGGCTATGGAGAAACATAGTTGCAAAAGGAATCTCTGAGAAGTTCTGTGAAGCTCTGCCAGGTGGGCATTAAGACAGTGCAAGGAGTGCACAGAAGAAGAACTCTGTTGTGAGTTCTTAAGAAGTTAGAATCATCTGAGGATTCTTGAAACTCTACCAGGAGGGAATTGAGACAGTTTGCAGACAAGCACAAGAAGAAAGAGCTCTTTGAGTTCATAAATAGGAGAAGAGTCCACTGAAGGATCTTCACAGGGTTGCTAAACACCCTGTAGCACTTAGCAAAAGGTTTCTTAAGCAGGGGATAGCCAGGAGGGAATCCAAATTCTCCATCAATAGGAGAAAGAGAGAAGGATTTATTCCCTTAGGAGTTTTAGTTCTATAAAATCTCAGAAGGGGTATCACTTTTGTGTGCGTGAAGACTCTACAAGAAGTACAAAGTCGCAGAATCCTTCAAGGATTTGAGAGAAAAGCTCAGGAGGAACAACGTTCTTGTATGCATAGGCGAGGATTCCAATCGTGGAGATCGTAGAGGAAAGAAGGAAAAGGTCGAGGCCTTTGAGAATTCAAAAATTCTTCCAAGTCTGGGATGAAAATCATGAAGCTCGGGAGGAGCAACAACTGCCATCAGATCAGTTGATAGATTCTGGACCGTTGAAAGTTTCTACGTCCAGGGAGCAGCAGGAGAGTGCACTGGAGAAGAGGAGATCACGAGCTGTCGGATCTCACTCAGATAGCTGATAGCCATCAGATTTGTTAGAAGAAGAGTGGATTTTAACCCTTGTGAGTAGAGGGGAGAAGTCCTGAAACAGGCATGGATATCAGGATTTCAAACTTCGGGATTTCGGAAGTCCTGATGACAGGAGATCGGGAAATTTCATAGTGAAAGTTCCGAAGTAGGTCGCAGCCATCCAATTGAGGAAGGACACATGTTGCGAGGTCACCCACTTCAGGGATTCAGACATCGCGGCTCACAGAGGTGAGCATTTTGACTTCGCATCTGGCGAAGTCTCAAAAAGATCTGAGTCATCCGTCTGTGGGAGGACGCATGTCACAGAATCATCTGTTTCAGAGATTTGGGCACAGGGACTCATGGAGGTGAGTGCCTAGACTTTGCGAGTGGCGAAGTCATGAGAAGAATAGGACCGTCTGTCTAAGGAGGATAGGTGGCAGAGATCAAGGGATCTCGTGAACTCGGAGGTTCGCAAGGTAAGAGCCCAAGAGTTGGGCACTCCAAGTCACGAAGTTGCGAAATCATGAGGAGTGAAGACAATTGTTAGATCCAGGTCACGGGAGGACCGTTGGATCAGAGCCTCATCGCACATTTTACGTATTCAAGGGTTTGGAGGTTGAGAGGACCTAGTCTTAATTTCACGAGTAGCGAAGTGCCAAGAGCCAAGAATGAGAGGACACATGGCAGAACCACAAGGTGGGCCCGAGTGATTGACAGATGAATATATGTCACTAGGAGGAAAGGAGTCAACACTCCGTTGACTTCTCGCGTCTCATGGATTCGTGAGATAAGAGCACGAGAGCTCGATGCTACAACTTGCAAAGTGGTGAGTTGCGAGAAGTGCGAAAGGAAGGTTAACCTTTGCTGACTTTTATGTCTCAGAGCATCGCACAAGGAAGGGACAAGAGTTCAACCTTTGAACTCACGAAGTTGCAAAGTTTTGAAAGGAGATAGCGTTTAGCCTAGCCATTGGTCATGCAAGGAAGGCACTGAAAAAAGGGAAGCTATACCCTTATCGTGGATTCGGGTATCGCATGATTGAGAAGGAAGAGTCAGGAGCTTCGACTCACGGACTCGCGAGATCGCAAGTTACAACAAGTGACTTTGGGTTAGGCCCTTGGTCATAGCACTGTGGTCGCTTGGGGAGATAGGAGCTCATGCCTAGTGATGTTCACATAGGGGAACTTCCAAAAGGACCTGTGGATCGATTGAAAAGAGATTCCAGCAGGGAGTCAAAAGGAGCCACTTCAGCTCATAAAAGAAACTGAATGATCCTTAAGACCGGGAGGTTGTGCAAAGACTCTATC
>JASDQU011402260.1:12449-22941 GCA_032191745.1 Picea mariana
GCATTTTTATTAATACAAACAGAAGTAGTTTTTCCTGCATGTATTCTATGTTGAATGAATGTCTGTGAGTGTTCTATTTATGCTATGAATGTATGTTTTGATTGTCCATTTGCAGGAGTTGTTTTGATTTCAGGCTTGAGAGGTTCTTTTTGTTTTCATGCCGGGAGGGCGTGACAGAGTACTGCGGTCTCTGAATACCAGTGCACAGAAGCACTTCTGAAATCTGTGGATTCAGACAAAGACATGTCAGGTGGGCACAAAAGCTGAATTCATCAACTCGAGGAAGACCTTTGAGGTTGCTGAACACCTCAGGAGGCAAGGCTATGGAGAAACATAGTTGCAGACATAATCTCTAAGGAGTTTTGTGAAGCTCTGCCAGGTGGGCATTGAGCCAGTGCAAGGAGTGCACAGAATAAGAACTTTGCTGTGAGTTCTTAAGAAGTTAGAATCATTTGAGGATTCTTGACACTCTGCCAGGAGGGCATCGAGACAGTGTGCAGACAGGCACAAGAAGAAATATCTCTTTGAGTTTAGAAATAGGAGAAGAGTCCACTAAAGGATCTTCGCAGGGTTGTTGAACACCTTGAAGCACTCAACAAAAGGTTGCTTGAGCAGGGGATAGCCAGGAGGGCATACAAATTCTCCATCGATAGGAGAAAGAGAGAAGGCTTTATTCCCTTACGAGTCTAAGTTCCAGAAAATATCAGAAGGGGTAACACTTTTGTGTGCGTGAAGACTCTGCAAGGAGTACAGAAGTTGTAGAATCCTTCAAGGATTCGAGAGCAAATCTCAGGAGGAACATTGTTCTTGTATGTGTAGGTGAGGATTCTAATCATGGAACTCACAGAGGAAAGAAGGAAAAGGTTGAGGCCTTTGAGCATTTGAAAATTCTTCCAAGTCTGGGAAGAAAAGCGCGATGCTCGGGAGGAGCAACAACTACCGTCGGATCAACCGATAGATTCTAGACCGTTGAAAGTTTCTACGTCCCGAGAGCAGCAGGAGAGCACACAGGAGAAGAGGAGATCGTGAACTGTTAGATCTCACTCAGACAGCCGATAGCTGTTGGATCTATCAGAAGAAGCATGGAGTTTAACCCTTGTGAGTAGATGGGAGAAGTCCTGAAATAGGCGTGGATATCAGGATTACGAACTTCAGGATTTTGGAAGTCCTGATGACAAGAGATTGGGAAATTTCACAGTGAAAGTCCCGAAGTAGGTCACAGCCATTTGATTGAGGAAGGACACATGTTGCGAGGTCACCCACTTCGGGTATTCAGACACTGGGGCTCACAAAGGTGAGCATTTTGAATTCACATCTGGCGAAGTCATGAAAAGATCTGAGTTGTTCGTCTGCGAGAGGACGCATGTCGCGAAATCATCCATTTCAGAGATTTGGGCACAATGACTCATGGAGGTGAGTGCCTAGACTTTGCGAGTGGTGAATTTGCAAGAACAACAGGACCATCTGTCTGAGGAGGATAGTTGGCAGATATCAAGGGATCTCGAAAACTCGAAGATTCGCAAGGTAAGATCCCAAGAGTTGGGCACTCCAAGTCGTGAAGTTGTGAAATCGCGAGGAGTGAAGACAACCATTAGATCCAGGTCACAGGAGGACCATTGGATCAGAGCCTCATCACACGTTTCACGTATTCGGGGGTTCAAAGGTTGAGAGGACCTCGTCTTGACTTCACGAGTAGTGAAGTGCTGAGAGCCAGACACGAGAGGACACGTGGCAGAACCACAAGGTGGGCCCAGGTGATTGACAGGTGAATACACGTCACCAAGAGGAAAGGAGTTAACACTCCGTTGACTTCTCACGTCTCAGGGATTCATGAGATAAGAGAACAAGAGCTCGACGCTACAACTCACAAAGTGGCGAGTTGCAAGAAGTGCAAAAGGAAGGTCAACCTTCACTGACTTTTAAGTCTTGAAGCATCACACAAGGAAGAGACGAGAGTTAAACCTTTGAAATCACGAAGTCCCAAAGTTGTGAAAGGAGCTAACGTTTATCCTAGCCATTGGTCATGCAAGGAAGACATTGACAAAAGAGGAGCTATACCCTTATTGTGGATTCAGGTATCACAGTATTGAGAAGGAAGAGTTGGGAGCTTCGACTCACGGACTTGCGAGATCGCGAGTTATGACAAGTGACTTTGGGTTAGGCCCTTGGTCATAGTGTTGTGGTCGCTTGGGGAGATAGGAGGTCACGCCTAGTGCTGTTCACACAGGGGAGCTTCCGAAAGGACCTATGGATCGATTGAAAGTAGATTCCAGGAGGGAGTCAAAAGGAGCCTCTTCAGCTCATAAAAGAAACTGAACGATCCTTAAGACTAGGAGGTCGCATAGAGACTCTGTCAAGGTGGAGGTGGCGTCTGCATCACCCTAGGTTCCTAAAATTAATGAAAGTCAAGGAATCACTCCCCCTCTTCCCTCATCCAAATACAATATCTTGAATCAATTGGCCAACATCAAAGTAGATGCAACCCTCCTAGATATGGTTGTCGTCCTTGAACAACAGATGCATCTGAAACAATTCATGGAAGGAAAAGATTCCATTGTAGCCAATATTTCTGAAGAGGTAGACGAAGAGGATTCCTCTATAAATAAAGTAGGTGTACATAAATTTAGATACCCTGTAAAAAATTCCCCTTTTTATATTTCTGTAAATATCATGGATAAGATTTCCCATTGTTTCCTCATTGATGGTTGTTCAGGGCCAAGTGTCATGTCAAAGATTATTATGGAAGAGCTAGGCTTGTCTTTTACAAATGAAAAATGCCAGGAGAATTCTCTCCTATAATACTCTACAACAAATAACCATAGGCGGTATTAAATATGTAGCCTTGGTTTTATGTGCTCATCCTGAGATAAGGACAACCCTCTGCATTCAGGTCATTGATATGCCTGTAAGAAATTATTCAATTATCTTGGGGAGATATTGGCAAGCCCTAACAGGTGGATACCTCTCACTCGACGGGACACATTTATCCATTCCTTAGAATGGTAAGAAAATAATAGTCCTTAGAGAAGGAAGGATCTCACCCTACATAGAAAGTGTTCTGCAATCTAGTGTAAACTATATAGAAGAAGACCTAGGGGTGTATTCCATCTTTGTTGAAGAAGATAACATTCCTTTGAAAAAGATTGATTTAGATGATGATATATGGCATATGCACTTTGATGGTTCATTCTCTAGTGAAGGTAACGGGGTTGGTATTATCTTGGGTTCCACTGTAGGAAAAATTCATAATCTATCATACGGGTTGGAGTTTTCTTGTACCAAGAATGTTGTTGAATTTGAAGCTTTCTTGTTAGGCATTGAGAACACACTTAATCTTGGCTGTGGTCACCTTTCATTTTTTAGAAATTCTGAGCTTGTTGTGAACCTAATACGTAATATATGCTCTCCTGACAACAAGTTGATGGAACGATACTCCAAAATTGTTTGGGCATTTGTCTCGAACCTTCTATATTTCAACATCACTCATGTTAAGAAGGATTTGAATTCAATAGCTGAGTGGTTAGTTGTCTTTGCAGCCTCTCCTAATCAACAAATCTTGCGTCACTAGTTTGATTGTGATTGTCAATCTCTACATCGCCCATACGTTCATGAAAAGGAAGGATCTTGGAAGGCCATCCCTAACGATGATAGAATTTGTGTTGTCTTTCAAAATGAACCTCTTGAGCTTGAAGAGATTATACCCACAGAAAACAACGATATTCCTGAGGGCTTGACTCCTGTTGAGAGTTCATTTTCATTGAGTGTTGTAGGAAACAAAGAAAAATAAAAAAAATGAGTTACAAAAGAAGGTGTTTGAAACCATCCCCTTGAACAATAGGACACCTGAATCTCCAATGGATGTTAAAATAAATGTCCAATGTTTAGTTAGAAAAGAGATGGGGTCCACTGAGCTACTTGGTGAATCTCAAAAGGTTTTTGCTTGGTCTTATGAGGATCTTCGTGGTTTTGATCCTGGTCTTGTTCGACATATTATAAAGCTATCTAGGAAAAAACAAGAACTTGTTAATTCTGCACTAAAGGCACCCTTTCGAAGGGGGTTGAGAGATTTCTTAAGGGCTGGAATGTTTTTTTCAGTCCACCCTGAACAGGTTCCAAATCGAGTACCTAACTCAAAGATCACAGGTCATACTAGAACCTACATTCATATTCACAGCTTCATTCAGTCTGTTATGAGAAATCCTTGATTCCCCCTCTATGCAAGAATGATTATGCAACAGGTTGTAGAGTTGCAGTTGAATCCCTTACTTGATAGTTTGTTTGGTTACAATAAAATCAAGGTAGAAAGGGTAAATTTTCACAAAACCACTCTTATTACAAATTGTGATACTATGTCTTACAACTGCCTGCCTTCTGGCTTATTTGATGCAAGTACCGCCTTTAAAATTCCTATACACATAGTTTTCAATGAATTGGTCAGTCTCCATGTTTATCTTGATGATTTAATCATATGCATCAAGGGGATGATAATTACACTAGAATTTCAAGTGTTGGGTCATTTCCAGATTACTTTTGTCTTGGACACTAACTCAGAAAATTTAAAGGAATTACAAAGACAATGGTTTTCCTACAACACTAACAGTCCTCGCTTGAAGTATTGTGAGGGACCAACGTGAAAGGTTCTAATGGTGGTTGAATTTCTGTATACTAGTAGTCTAGCTTTGCTTTCAAATTTTGTGCTACATTTCTGTCTTTTATTGTTGTTGTTTTAGTTTCTACAGTTTTACTTCTGTCATGATTTGGTTTTTCTTATCTTTAATCATTTTGGTCAAATAGGATGTCGGATCAATTTTGCCATAGTGACACTCCTGCAAAGCATTGTTAGATAATAACAATGAAGCTTACACAAATGTTAGGATGCTCCTCTGAAGGACCCTTGAAATTGTTACATTTTTTCACTGATGTCTTATAAAGAATTGGCTATCTCCCACTTCCTCTTGCCATTTCTTCATCCATCAAGATTTTAAGAGAAAGTCTAAAGTTTTCCTCCTTAAATGTTAGAGAGTAGATTCTGGTCAAATGATTATGCATATAGTGGTAAAACCCCCTCATACTTAACAATTTTCCTGAATTATTCCCAAGTTCCCGGTCATATTTCCATTAAATCCACTCACTTCCCCCTGTTGCATAATCATCTGAGTTTTATCTTCTTGACCTGCGGTTCTTGGTCTGCGAAACCTTGAATTCTAAGTTCTAAATCTATTGGAAACAAATTTTCCTTGTGGAGTCACCAATTTGTTGATGATTAAAAAACATCAATGCAGTTTCGCTTGCAAAGTATTTCTAAAGCCTATTATCATAAAACTAAATAGTACTAGTAGGTGGGACTTCCTTGAACTATTGAAGATCAGACCTGTTCATTTTTTTTGTTATGATGATGAGTGACACAACTTACATGGTTGACAAAGATCTTGTTGATTATTGGTTATGATTTGAGCTTATGTGTCATTGAATCCTTATGTTACTATAGCATGTGCTATTTACTAATATCATTGCTATCCATTCATCTCACACCTATACAACAAACATGTTGGTGAAATTATATGAAAGGCAGTTTGGAGAGAGGCAAAATACTAGAACAAATACAAGACAAGGGGAATATTCTAAAGCTATCCTAATTGTACTACATGCATGAAACTACTTGATTATTATTGTTAATCCCTAGCTAGCAAGTAAGTGGTTGTGAAATTGGGATTAAGTTATATGTTTAATATGCATATGGTGTGAAATTTTGGTGGCGCACTTGGAAAGGTGATAATGAAAATGGTTATGCAATGGTTAATTGAGTTATGTGGACAATCCACATATGGTATATTTGGATGGATTGAACATCAATGGATCACTTGAAAAGGTGACGAGTTTTAATGGTTATGTGATTTTGTTTGAATTATATATTAAGGAATTGGATATATGATATGGAAATCACATTTGGCAAGTAACCTATGCAGATTCCAACGCAAAATTAAAATTTATGGTGTTAATTGGAATTTGTTGGCATGTACTGTTGAGTTAATAAGATATGGGTGGAGGCAACATGCATTTACTGCATGTCACCTTTACTCTTCCCATTGTCCGCCATTATAGTCGAGCTATTTTTCAATCTTGCTACTGTGGTTATGATCTGAATTTTTAGTAGGGAAGGAACCACTTGACCATCTCTCGTTTAAGGAATTCAATTACAGATATGAATTTTTTTGGCCATTCATGAATCTGCTCTGGTTATGAAATGGTTACTAGCATAGGTTTATGGTTTTTTTTTTCCTAAGTGTTGCAACTGTGTGAAATTTTGGTTCTTGAATAAAGAGTGGATGGGTCTTCCTGTAATATTTTTGAGTTTGTAGAGGTTATGGGTCTTCCTGGGTGATATCTCTCTGTTACTACTGCTGGTTTAGTTGGGAGGTTTTTGTTTAAATCTTGGGTGGATAGCTATCTTCACGCACTGTCACTAAATCCAGTATCTGGATTTCATGGGTTTAATGGTTTATTTTTTTATGCATCTATATGTGTGTTTACTTCGACATTTTCAACCACTAAGGGTCACAAAGTGAGTGTTTTGTTCTTAAATCTACCCTATCCTCACCTTTTGTTTTGGACCCTTGCCACAGATTTTTACCTCTCCACAAATGAGTCATGTCTCTCTCTGTGAGCACACCCTTATCCTCAAAAGTTCCACCATTACGAAGAGTTGTGATGCAGGAGCATCACTCCATGTCATCAAGAACCAACCAACAAGCACACGTTCAAAGGAGAGGAGCGGCCTAACCCTCTCACTTTCAAATTTCAAATTTTGAAATTGTATTAAATGTTGTAAGAATGAAGAGCCAAAAGCCATGCATGTGCATAGGATTTAGATAAAGGTTTCCTTAAATAGTTGTAAGGCTGAGATCTAGATCCGATTCAAAATAGACAACCATTCAATGTAATTGAATGTAAATTAATGAGAGTTGGTGAGGATGGAGGGAAGTGCTTGAGGAGCACCCTTTTGTAAAAAGATCTTCGTTTGTTTTTTAGTTAAGCAAGGCAGATAAGAATATAGATAATAGGAGGATAGGTAGGAGAGGAGAGCCGAGACTCTGTTGTAGTCTGAGTTCGAACACATTGAAATAAGGCATTCTTGATTAATACAAATAGAGCAGTTTTTCCTGGATGTTGTTGTTCATGTGTTTGTGAGTTCATGAATGAATGTCTCTATGTGTCAATGATATGTTGTAGATGTATGTGTTGTTTACATTTGCAGGTTACATATAGGAGTTGTTGTCTATTGAGTTCTTTGATTTTCAGATTTGGGTTCTTTGTGGCTTCATGCAAGAGTGCATGACAGAGTACTGCGGTCTCTATAAGCCAGTGCAAGGAGTGCACTTCTGAATTCTGAGAAATTTCAGACAAAGATGTGCCAGGGGGGTGCACCAGCTGATGTCATTGATTCAAAGAGGAAGCATCAAGGTTGTTGAACACCTTGAAGGAGAAACTGTGTAGAGGAGAGCACAGAGAGGAGAAGCAGAATTGTTGAGAATTTTGTAAAGGCTCTACCAGGAGGGCAATGAGAAAATGCACAGGATGCATTGAGGATAACTCTATGTTGAGTTCAGTGAGAAGACAAAGTCACTGAATATTCTAGAGAACTCTGCTAGGTGGGCATGGAGTTGGTTCAAGTGTGCACAGAAAGAACTCTCTTTCGAGTTCTAAGATAAGGGAAGTGTCATGGGGAAGACACTCATAGGGTTACTGAACACCCTACAGGCTCAACAAAGCATGCTTGAGAAGGAAGTTTCCAGAGGGCACTTACATACCTTCAAGGATAGAAAGGGATAGAGACACCTTGAGGTTAGAGCCACAGATAAGCTCATAAGAGATAGCACCATTTCGTGCAAAGGTCTTGCAAGAGGTTGCAGAGTTCGAAGGAACCTTTGAGGTTGAAAGAAGTAAAGCTCAGGAGGAAGAATGCCTCTTAGAATACAGGCGGGAGCTAAGATTATAGGCTTCACAACAGAGACAAAGGCTGAGGCCTTTTAGAGAGAGAAATATTCCAAGGAAAAGGAAGAATGGCATGCTTAAGGTAGATCACAACTACCGTTAAATCAACATTTCGGAGTTTAGGGTTTGGAGTGGCAAGGGATTTTGGAATCGCTGCATCGCGAACTCCCAGTTCATGAAATCACACCAGCCGTTGGATCTGGAGTACGGTGGCCTGAGAGCTGCTGGATAAAGGATATGTGCACAGGGTTGAGTCCCTGAGAGGTGCACAGGAAAAATGATCTAGGCCGTCAGATCTAGCACCAAGGACCGATAGTCGTCGGATCTGGAGGGAGGTGCGAGGGGTTTAATCCTCGTAACAACAGAGGGAAGAGGACTCATCAAGTCCCGAAAGCATTAGGACCATTCATCAAGGGGACACATTGTGATTGGTCAAGGATCGGGGAAAACCCTAAAAGGTTCTCTCAAGGGGTAGTATTTTGGCATTTCAGGACCTGGGAGGTTGAAGGACCAAGAACCGTCTGCAGCCGAAATCGTGAAATCACGAATTTTAGAATCTTGAAAAGTGGACCATAGTCATGGGCAGATTTTGGAATTTTGGGATCTGGGGATTCTAAAGATAGAGAACAGGGGGAACACTTGCATCGTGATTCCCCGAATCATGAAAAGCCAGTAGCGCTTCGACCTCAAGCCCTTTTCGGCATTACGGGAGATGGGTGTTTGAGAGGCCAGGAGTCAGGAGACAGGGAGTCTCGACTCATGAAATCATGAAAAATGAAAGAATTCGGAGGCTAAGGGATGACCCAGAGTCATTAAGCCCTTTTCAACGTTTCGGCAACCAAGAGTTGGAGGGACAGGGAGCTTGGGAGAGTTCGTGTGCAGGAGTCCCAAAACCCTAAAATGCGAAAGGTGGGTTGGATCATAACAGAGAAGAGAATTGAACGCTGAGCGTGTGCATAGGTTTTGTCAAAAATCCTATGCCAGGGAATTAAAGGGACCTGTGGATTCATTCAAAGGGTTTTAGCAGGATCCCGAAGAGCCATTTGAGCTCAGAATTTGGAACGATCTAGAGACCTGGAGGTCAGTGGACCCTGCTCATGTAGGGGTTCTGCAACAAGTTGTATTAGAGCCACTTTCTATCTGTAGACTGCAGGCAGAGGGAGGTAGAGTAGATAAATAAAATACTCTAATACACACCATCAAAGTGGTATCAGAGCTGATATTTTTTTCTGTAGATTTCAGGCGAAGGAGACAGAAAAGGAAGATAGAGTGTTAAAGCTCTGTGATGATTGTTGCAAGGTGCGCAACAATCAATAGACAGTCAGGAGGACTGTAGCATATGGTGGAAGTGCTCTTAGTTGCAGAGTGACAGCAGGAGACTTGCCAAGAGGGCAGGTAGAAGGCAGAATATGGCTACTGAAGGCCATGGACGCGGTGGAAAGAAGAACCACCAGCAGCAGAGAAAAGATGAGATGGATGAAGAGCTCGCTGAGATAAGAGAGAGGATGGAGAAGCTTGCACTATGGATGCAAAGACACATTGGGTGTATGAATGGACTATGAGGAGGAAAGAAAAGTGGCCAGTCAAGAAATTGTTGGCCAAAGGACAATGAAGGCTATTGAGGAGGTGGCTGAGGTATGTGAAAATCCTTAGGACCACAGAGGAGATGGTTCATGCATGTGAACCAGAGACTAGGAGAAATCTTAGTGACGTTGAGGATGAACTGAGATCACTGGATGATCTCAAAGACTTCCTAGAGGGCAGGGATGAATTTTCAAATTGCTAGGTGGGAAATAAAATGGGATCATTGGAGGATCTCATAGAATATCAAGAGGATATCCATGGAAATTCATATTGTCATGAGGGAAATGGTATGAGATTAAAAGAGGATCTCATAAACTTCCAGGTGGGAAGAAGTGGACTTTCAAATTACCAAGGGGGCAATGGAAAGAGATCAGTGGAAGGTCTCATGTACTGCCAGGGGAGCAGTGGTGAAATTTCAGATTGCCAAGTGGGAAATGAGGTGGGATCACTGGATATCATAGACTGCTAAGTGGGTAGCAAAAAACTCCCAAATTTCCAGGTGGGTAGGGGAAAGGAAATGAGACTTTCTAAGAGTCTCATGAACTTAGAGGAGAGTTCAGATCAACAAGGAGTGTTGACAGGTGAGGATGAGAAGAGCATTCTAATGATTGGGGAAATTTGGGTATTCCTGCCACATAGCCCAGTTGAGGCCAACGAAGGTGTTGCAGATGGAGAAAAAATAGGAGGACAACCAACAGAGAATGTCAAAAAAGAGGAATAAGCGGAGCAGACACTGAAGTTTTCCCAAGGAGAATAAAAAGAGAATTCAGCTAAGTTGCTCAAAATTTTCAGCCAGGAAGATGAATAGGAGATCACTGTAGTACTGGAAGCTACAGAAGAAGAAGAAGAAGAGGAAGTGGACAACATGGAATTTGTTGGTTTGTGTGAAGAATTGGAAGCCCTGGAGAGAAGGATG
>JASDQU011402260.1:23187-43749 GCA_032191745.1 Picea mariana
TGTGGAGTAGACCTCATGTGTTTGCCTCTAGAAGCCACAATTGAAATAGTGGAGTCAAAACAGTGGAGTCGCCAGGTGAAATTTGCAATATTTTATGTACTAAGTTCTAGTGCACCTTCAAAACCAGTAAGCTTTGTTGGTCATCCCAGGGAAAAGTCTTCAATTCGTTCCTTGAGAACGGTGCTAAAAATGTTAGCAATAGAAGTCACCCTCGGATTGCATCAAAGGTAAGCCCAGTACCCATCATTTTGTATGTCACAATGAATAATTTTAAAGAGGTCAAATGGGCGCAGACTCAGGATAATATCGTTTTAACTCAAAAAACTGGACCAACATGCACAAAAAGTCAAGGTCTTGATCAAATTCAGTCAGTAAGTTGTAGTAAGGGTGGGTAGGAGGAAGAKTTAATGAGAAAGGTGAACAAGATTTCTATGGGCATCATGATTTCAAGCATCTTGGAGAAGAAAAAGCTCAGACTCAAGATCGTAGACATTGAAATATGTCTAAACAACACAGTCACAACAACACTATGATCAAACCTTCATCACGATACTACTACAACAACYCGAATGGATCCTTCATACCCGAGCTATTCAGTGTAAGAAGGAAAAAGACAACAAGAGCAGACTAAAAATGGTTACGATACCGATGTAATCAAACATACTTCACAACAACATAACAACCCTTGACTGGATATTCCATGCCCGAGTGTTTTAGCACAGTTTTACAAAGAGACGAAAAGAAGCCGACTTTCATTAAACAAGAAGTCTCAAATCCAGTTACATAACCAGAGAACCAGAGCTTCATTATAACTTTACAATACAGGAGCCTAGATCAACCATCAACCTTAACAAAATATCAAAATTACATCTTTATACTCAGTACTAACTACAACCACCAGAAGAGCGGTTGAATCAGGCATTGAAGGCTTTACGTTCTGAGTCTATTCTATAGACTATGCATGCAGTCTCCTTTCAAACAAGAGATCTTATGTTTGAACCTTCTCTGTCAGACTGCACATGCAATTCCCTTTCGAACGCGAGCTCAGACGGTCTGACGGTCCCTTTTGGCTTTCCATTTATGGAAGGAGACGATGTCTCAACCACCTCCTTCTCTTTCATCAACTATCTACACCGGGATTAGGACAGAACCCAAGTCAACTTTGAGCTTGGAAAACGTGTTGGTCGCACTTATAAAATTATGCCACTTGGATATTCACTGGACGTTTGCAAGGAACACTGGCGGGCGGATGTGGATGCTGAAAATGAGGGGCAGGCAAGATGATTGGCGCAAACTGGCATGAAACAATGAGTGAGAGATGGCCAGGTGGAAGGAAGTGGGTGGTGGTGACTGTGAAAGTGTGAGCGTGATGCAGGAGCATCACTCCACGTCATCAAGCACCAGGCAGCCAACACTTCAAGTGCGCATTCAATGGAGAGGAGAGATGCAACCCTCTCACTTTTAAATTTCAAATTTGAATTTAATGTATTAAATGTTTGTAAGGCTGGTAGAGCCGAAGCCATGCCTTTGTGTAGGCTGTAGTTAGTGTTGCCTTTAACGGCTGACATGTTGATGGGGATCTAGATCCAATTCGGATTAGATGGCCCATTCAATGTAATTCATTGTAATTAATGAGAGTTGGTGAGGATGGAGGGAAGAGCTCGAGGAGCCCCCTTTTGTAAAAAGATCCTTTGTATCTATAGGAGTAGTTGGCAGAGAGGAAGAGTAGAACAGAGAATAGGTTAGAGAGTAGAGGAGGTCGTGAATTTGTTACAGTCCGAGCTCACCTTGTAAAGAGGCATTTCATATTAATACAATCAGAGCAGTTTTTCCTACATGTTATTTTGTGTATGTTGATGAATGTCTTTATGCGTTTATGATATGCTGTAGATGTGTGTTAGTTTGCATTTGTAGGTTACAGACAAAAGTCATTGTCTGTTGGGTTCTTTGATTCCAGGTCTGGTTCTTTGTGGCTTCATGCAAGAGGTTGCATGACAGAACATTGCGGGTTCTGTAAGGCAGTGCAAGATTCGCACTTTTGAATTCTGTGGAATTCTAGACAAAGACATGCCAAGAGGGCGCACCAGAGGAAGTCATTGACTCAAGGAGGAGGCCTCAAGGTTGTTGAACACATTGAAGGAAGAACTGTGCAGAGGAGGGCATAGGACAGATAAAATTTCCGAGAATTCTGTGAGACTCTGCCAAGAGGGCATTAAGTGGATGCACAGGGTGCACTGAAGGAACTCTATTTCGAGTTCAGTGAGATAATAGAGTCACTGAGGGTTCTGTGGAAGCTCTTCCAGGAGGGCATTGAGCAAGTATATAGAGTGCACAAAAGAACTCTATTATGAGTTTAGAGGAAGGAGAAGTGTCGAGGAGGAAGACACTCATAGAGTCGTTAAATACACTGTCGATTCAGTAAGGAGTGCTTGAATGGGAGGCTTCCAAGAGGGCACCAATCTCCATTTGAAGGAGAAGGAAAGGGTTGAATCCCTTATAGGTTCAAGCAGGAAAAGATCAGGACGAATGGCACAGTTGTGTGCAGGGACCTTGCAAGGAGTGTAGAGGTTGAGAAACCTTTTGAGGTTTCAGAGTGAACAAAGCTTAGGAGGGTAGAGTTTTCAATAACGCAGGTGAGACTAAGGGTCGTGGACTCGCGGGATGAAGAACAAAGGTTTCAACCTTTGAAGCGTTTGAAATATTACAAGGCTCAGAGAGAGCGCGTGCTCAGGAAGGAGAAACGGTAGCCGTTGGATCCTACTGACGCAGACCCCTGACCCTCARGCCGAGATCTGCTCAGGATCATTCTAAATTCTTCTCGAGCCAAAGAAGCTCTCTCGGATCCCTATTGGAACCTCACGAATCTGATCCATAGGTCCTTCGTAAAAACTCGCCCTGCGCAACTTAACACCAAGCATGAACCTTACGTCTCCATGCAACCACAACCGAGCCTTAGCGCAAGCACTTTTGAAGCATTCGAAATCTTCCAAGGCTCAGAGAGAGCGCGTGCTCAGGAAGGAGCAACAATAGCCGTTGGATCGGTACTGAGAGGAGAAGATCTAGATCATTGAATCTACATCCAGGCACACAGGAGGAGAGAGCGCAAGGAGTATAGACCTAAACCGTTAGATCTAGCACCAAGGATCGATAGCCGTTGGATCCAGGAGAAGGTGCGAGGGGTTTAAATCCATGGGAAGCCGTACAGAAGGGTAGAATGGACGGAAGAAACTTCAAGGGAGAAGTATCGAGTTGCCATGAGCCGTCAGATCCAGAAAAGGTGCGTGAGGTTTAAACCTCGTAACAACAGAAGGAAGAGGACTCGTCTAGTCCCGAAAGAATCAAGACCATCCATTTTGGAGGACAGGTGGCAGAGATTTGGATCATCTCACGAATTCGAGTATCATGAGCTGGGAGGCAGAGACTTTTGTGCAACAAACCCCTAAGTCACGAGATCGCGATTCAACCTGAACCGTCGATCGAGGAGGAAGGAGAGCCATGAGATGTGGTGCCTCGCTACATCGTGTATCGGGGTTTTGGAGGGTGAAGTAGTTGCACCTTAATTGCTAACGTCGCGAAGTGTCGAGCATCAAGGGATTGTGTGAACACGTGGCACATATGTTAGGTGGGGACCGCGTGGTTGACAGGTGGCGTAGCAACCAACGCCCAGAGAAAGGTGGAAGCGGGTGACAGGTGCTAGACACACGTCGCCTGGGGAGGAGTCGACCCATTGTTGACTATCGATTATCGGGGACTCGTAAAGGAGGAGCACGAGGGCTCCATACTCCAACTCGCGAAGTTGCGAGTTGCAAGGGGTGCTAGAGTTAGGGCCTACCCGGCGGTCGCTTGTAGAGGCGCTAGTGAGGAAGGAGCCATACCCGTATCACATCTCAAGTATCGGAGGTTTGGAGTCGAGGGTCCTCGACTCACTAACTCGCGAGATCGCGAGTCACAAAAAGCGCTTGCGCTAAGGCCCGGTTGTGGTCGCATGGAGACGTAAGGCTCGCGCCTGCTGTTAAGTTGCGCAGGACGGGTTTTTATGAAGGACCTGCGGATCGGATTCGTGAGGTTCCAATAGGGATCCGAGAGAGTCGCTTCGGCTCGAGAAGAATTTAGAACGATCCTGAGTGGATCTCGGCCCGAGGGTCAGGGGTCTGCGTCAGTAGTGGTATCAGAGCTTGATTTTGTCTGTATATTGCAGGTAGAGGGAGCCAGAGGAAAAGAAAGACAGAGTGTTGGAGCTCTGTGATGATTGTTGCAAGGTGTGCAACAGTCAATAGACAGTCAGGAGGACTGTAGGAAAGGTTGGAAGCACTCACTGTTGCAGAGTGATAGCAACAAGTTTGCCCGGAGGGAAGACAAGAACAGGAAGATGGCTACTGAAGGCCATGGACACGGTGGAAAGAAGAACCACCAACAACAGAGAAAAGATGAGATGGATAAATAACTCGCTGAGATAAGGGCGAGAATGGAGGAGCTTGCACTGCGGATGCAGCAGGATGCAAAGCCACATTGGGTATATGAATGGCCCATGAAAAGGAAAGCAAAGTGGCCAGTCAAGAAATTGTTGGCCCGAAGACAGTGAAGGCTATTGAAGGAATGGATGAGGTATGTGAAAAGTCTCAGGGCCACAGAGGAGATGGTTCATGCCTATGAACCAGAAGTTGGGAGAAATCTCAGTGATGATGAAGAGGAGAGATCGAGCAGAGATCTCATAGACTGCCAAGTGGGTAGATATGGAATTTCAAATTGCCAGGTGGGCAATAGAAAGAGATCAAGTGAAGGTCTCGTATGCTGCCATGAGGGCGGTGATGAAAGTTCAAGTTTCCAGGTGGGCAATGAGATGAGATCGCTGGGGGATCTCATAGACTGCCAGGAGGGTAGAGAGGAAATCCCATATTGCCAGGTGGGCAAGAGAGAGCAGTTGAGATTGTCTGAAAGTCTCATGAACTCAGAGGTGAGTTTGGATCAGCAAGAGGAGCTGATAGAGAAGGAAGATCAGAAGAGTGTTCTGATGATTGGAGGGATAAGAGTATTCCTACCAAGCAGCCGAGTGGAGGCCGATGCACAAGATGAAGGTGCAGCAGAGGAAGAAGGATAGCCAACATAAACTATCACGAAAGAATAATTGGGGCCGACATCAGGAGATACCCCAACAGAAGGAGTAAAAGATGAGCATTCGGAAGAATGGCTCAAAGATTTCATCGAGGTAGCTGAAACAAAGACACTTGCAACACTGATGCTGACAACAGAAGACGAGCACATAGATAAGATGCTCACTCCATGGGAGATGGAGTTGGAGATGCTGGAGGATTGGTTGAAAAATCCAGAGCTAGTATATGGCTGCCACAAGGAGACAGTCATGCAGATGATAGCAGAGGAGCATTCCGAGGAATCACTCAGAATTTTTAGCGAGGGAGATGAACAGATGATAACTGCAGTGCCGAGGCGTGCAACAGAAGATGAAGGAGAATTCCAGTCTGAGGAGAAGCTGGAGGAAACTGGAATTCAACCATCATAAGGCGAAATGGTAGAATCAAGTCTCTCAGAGAAGGTGACTGAATAGCAGGTCAGTCAAGAAGATAAGACTGCAAAGCTGAATTTTGCAGTAGGGTGGCAAGTTGAGGCCACAGAGGAAGAAGATGGCATGGGAGATCTAGTTGATCTACCCATTTGTAGGGAAGAAGTGCAGTGAAGCAGGCTACAAAAGGAGAGCCAACCATGGGAGCAACTAGATGAGATAATTGAGGAGATTAGAAGGCTGATGATCANGAAGATGGCATGGGAGATCTAGTTGATCTACCCATTTGTAGGGAAGAAGGGCAGTGGAGCAGGCTCCGAAAGGAGAGCCAGCCCTAGGAGCAGCTGGAAAAGATAATTGAGGAGATCAGAAGGTTGATAATCATATTAGCAGAAGAGGTCAGCAAAGGGAAGCTGAGCAGAGAAGAACCTGCCATAGCAATAGGGATGCAGTAGCAGCAGCAACAACAAAGCAGTGGAGCGGATGGACAGCTCTAAAGAACTGTTTGGGATCCAAGTGGATTTCAAAAGCGGTGCTGGGAAGCTCATGAGAAGGAGATCATGATTTTTGCAGCTAAGGAGTATGATGTAGGAGCATCACTCCACGTCACCAAGTGCCAACCAACCAACACATGTTCAAAGGAGAGGAGAGGTGGATCCCTCTCACTTTCAAATTTAAAATTTTGAAATTGTATTAAATGTTGTAAGTCCGAAGAGACAAAATCCATGCATGTGCGCAGGCTTTTGATAAAGGTTGCCTTAAATAGTTGTAAGGATGAGATCTAGATCCGATTTAGAATAGACAACCATTCAATGTAATTGAATGTAAATTATTGAGAGTTGGTGAGGATGGAGGGAAGTGCTCGAGGAGCCCCCTTTTGTAAAAATATCTTCTTCTTTTTTCCAGTTAAGCAAGGCAGAGAAGAATATAGAGAATATGAGGATAGGTAGGAGAGGAGAGCCAAGACTCTGTTGCAGTCCGAACTCGAACACATTGTAATTCAGGCATTCTTGATTAATACAAACAGAGAAGTTTTTCCTGCATGTTGTTGTTCATGTGTTTGTGAGTTCATGAATGAATGTCTCTATGTGTCGATGATATGCTATAGATGTATTTTTTGTTTACATCTGCAAGTTACAGACATGAGTCATTGTCTGTTGAGTTATTTGATTTTCAGGTTTGGGTTCTTTGTGGCTTCATGCAAGAGTGCATGACAGAGTACTGCGGTCTCTATAAGCTAGTGCAAGGAGTACACTTCTGAATTCTATAGAATTTTAGACAAAGATGTGCCAAGAGGTCACACCAGCTGAAGTCATTGATTCAAAGAGGAAGCCTCAAGGTTGCTGAACACCTTGAAGGAGAAACTGTGTAGAGGAGAGCACAGAGAGGAGAAGCAAAATTGTTGAGAATTATGTAAAGGCTCTGCCACGAGGGCATTGAGAAAATGCATAGGATGCATTGAGGAGAACTCTATTTTGAGTTTGGTGAGAAGACAGAGTCATTGAATATTCTGGAGAACTCTGCTAGGTGGGCATTGAGTTGGTGCAAGTGTGCACAGAAATAACTCTCTTTCAATTTCTGAGATAAGGGAAGTGTCATGGGGAAGACAATCACAAGGTTACTGAACACCCTGTAGGCTCAACAAAGCGTTCTTGAGTAGGATGTTTCCAGAGGGCACTTACATCCCTTCAAGGAGAGAAAGGGACAGAGACACCTTGAGGTCAGAGCCACAGATAAGCTCAAAAGAGATAGCACCATTTCGTGCAAAGGTCCTGCAAGAGGTTGCATATTTCGAAGGAACCTTTGAGGTTCAGAGAAGTAAAGCTCAGGAGGAGGAGCACCTCTTAGAATATAGGCGGGAGCTAAGATTACAGGCTTCATAGTAGAGACAAAGGCCGAGGCCTTTTGGAGTGATAAATCTTCCAAGGGAAAGGAAGAAGGGCATGCTCAAGGTAGAACACAACTACCATTATATCAACATTTCGAAGTTCGGGGTTTGGAGTGGCAATGGATTTTGGAATCTCTGCATCATGAACTCCCAGTTTGCAAAATCGTGCCAGCTGTCGGATCTGGAGTGCGGTGGCATGAGAGCCACTGGATCAAGGATACATGCACAGGGTTGAGTCCCTGGGAGGTGCATAGGAAAAAGTATCTGGGCCATCAGATCTAGCACCAAGGACTGATAGCCATCAGATCCAGAGGGAGGTACGAGGGGTTTAATCCTCGTAACAGTAGAGGGAACAGGACTCGTCAAGTCCTGAAAGCATCAGGACCATTCATCAAGGGGACACATGGTGAGTGGTCAAGGATCAGGGAAAACCATGAAAGGTTTTCTCAAGGGGTAGTATTTTGACATTTCTGGACCCAGGAGGTTGAAGGACCAAGAACCGTCTGCAACAGGAATCACGAAATCACAAATTCTGAAATCCCGAAAAGTGGACCATGGTCACGGGTAGATTTCAGAATTTTGGGATCTAGGGATTCAAAAGACAGAGAAAAGGGGGAATGCTTGCATCATGATTCCCAGAATCACGAAAATCTGGTAGCGCTTCGACGTCAAGCCCTTTTCGGCATTCTGGGAACCGGGTGTTCGAGAGGCCAGGAGTTGGGAGATAGAGAGTTCCGACTCGTGAAATCGCGAAATGCGAAAATCCGAAAACATTTGGAGGCTAAGGGAGGACCCAAAGTCTTTAATCCCTTTTCTACATTTCAGTGACCAGGAGTTGAAGGGACAGCGATCCTGGGAGAGATCGCGTGCAGGAGTCCCAAAACCCCGAAATGCGAAAGGTGGGTTGGTTCAGAATAGAGAAGAGCACTGAACGCTGAGCGCATGCATAGGTTTTCTCAAAAATCCTGTGCCAAGGAAATAAAGGGACCTATGGATTCATTCAAAGGGTTCCAGTAGGAGCTCGAAGAGCCATTTCGGCTCAGAATTTGGAACGATCTAGAGACTGGGAGGTTAGTGGACCCTGCTGAGGTAGACGGTCTGCAACAAATTGGCTCCGTTCCCCTGGTGATGGCTATTGGGCAAGCCCTTAACCCTCTAGTCTGGAGTTTTATAGAGGACACTGTCATGCCTATCAAGTTGTTATAGGTTATTGTGGATTGAATGAATGGTCGTTTACCTTGGATATAGACTCACACAGTTGGTCGTATAACAATCGTGTTGCTTTGGCATTTGGATACTTCTTCTGTGATAATAAGGATAAACCCTTCGTGGCTAATTGCACCTTCAAAAGATACATTTACCATCCTTATGTTAATAAATGATTATTGTTAATGGAAAGGGCCTCTGCCATGATTCAATTGGATGTGTGGGTATGCATAGCTACCACAACTTGTTTGGTTGAATGATTTTCTACAACAGTGGAGAATTTTTTGGTTGATATATAGTCATTGGTATTTGCACTAATAATTATTTGGATGATAGCTGACATTGGTTACAAATGAGTGTTTTTTCTCACGCATGTCGCGTTGTGTGTATGTTGTTCTGAAAAATGAAATATTGAGCATGGAAACTTTGGTTTTCTTGGGGCTGAATATTGAACTAGATAACTATATAAAGTATATCCACTGCATCCTTGTTCTTGTTGGCTGTATAGGCCTGAGTGTGCACAGTATAGTCGATCACGGTGTGACTAAATCAAAGCAATCTTATATTAAATTGATTCCTAAGTCGATATGTTGAGTTATTACCATGACCATGTGTTTGTTGTGTTAAGTGGAAATGTTTCATCGTGGGGTCTTGTTAGCTGCACACTTTGTGTGGTATGGATAGCTTAGTTTTCACACTTAGGGATACCTAGAGAGTTTTAAACATGTTTATTTATTGCAATTGACCACTTGTTAAAGAAGGCATGTTGTTGGTGGCAGTTGTGTTGGATGGGTGGCCCAACATTTTGACCCATATTGATTTTTTTTTTAACAGTGGCAGAATTACATTGCTTGGGCAAGTTACCCTGCGCATAGCTTGTGTCTAAACGGTGGTTGTGGTTGCATATTTGAATATCAGTTCGGGTTGAAATTTGACCTTGGTTCTTTGGTTTATGCCTATGTATACATTTAACGAATGTCATTGTATTTAAATGATAGGCTCGATTGTAGTGGTCATGTGACTTCATTGTGAATTCTGGAAACATGAAATTGGGTATATTGGTTGATTAGAGTAAGATATGGGCAGTGGTTGATTTCAATGGTTAATAGAATGGAAAGGATATTGTTTGGAAATTGTTATAGGATACAAATAAGAGAACAAAATCCCTTTTATAGATTGTATAGGATGCCTACTGTTTTGTGATGGAACCGTGTTGGGTATTTGATTATGAACAAAGAACTAATTAAATGCACAAAAACAATTATTTGGTTAAAATGAATGATGGTCAATGCACTTTTCTTTTCGTAGAATGTTTTCTGGATCACTTAATTAATTTCATGAACAATAATCATTTTTTTTTCCTTCCATGATTTTCATCTTCCGCTAATTACAAATCCCCTCATCTTCCCATTTCATTTTTCCACTCCATGTTCTGAGATTAATTACAGTAAAGAGAATTTTGGTGTTAAGGTAGTTGAAATTGACGGTGACTTGTGAGGATTACAGTGATGTTTTACTATTTTGATATTCAGTTGATTTTTGTTATCATTGAGAAGTAGCCATCCCCCCCCCCTCATTATATCATATTTTTTCTCAATACAACCCCCTCACATATCCCAGAACCCTTTTTCACCCCCCTCCTCGTTGATTAACTGTAAAACAATTTGTATGGATTGGATTGCATGAGTCTGATACATTCCGAGACAAATCTATTTCATATTTTTAAGAGTTTTCATGTATGGTTATTTAAAAGAATATTTTCTAATCGATCATGCATGCAGGATGAGTTTTTTTAGTCAAGGAAGCCATGGCCAAGGAAACAGAGGTAGAGGTAACTGGAACCGAGGCCCAAAAAGGACCAAGTTCTCTATACATTTTGACATTGATTCAGAAGAGCTTGGACAATTGTTTCATGCAATATTATTTAAATGGATTTTGCAAGGAATACTCCAACCTAGGATTGAAATGCCTCCTTTTCAAGCCCCTGGTATCCCTGTACCTCCTCATGTCTCCTTACAACCCGAGGTCCTTGAAAATGATGGATGGAAGGAGATTGTCCACCCCACAGTCTCCCAACATCGTGGCTGGCCCAACTTGTCTTTGCCTCCTCCTCTCCCTTTGAACCCCATTGTCCAAACTGCCCCTAACCACTCTCTAGTGAAATCCTCCCATGCTAACAAGATATTGAAGACCGAAGCCCACCATGCACTTGATAAAAGAAAAGCCATTGTTTCCCCTTCATCACCCTCCAATGGATCTAAAAAATCCATGTCTTCCCGGATGCATTTGAGGGATGATTGCTCCCATGTGATCAACGATATTAGGCCTAAAGGCTCTGCACAGCCAAAGACAAATTTAGGAAAATCAAGAGGTGACAACAGAAACCAAGGAAGGGTTGCATCACAGACTGGGAAATATGGATTTTGAGTTTTATGTTATCTATTGTTTTATTAAAGTTGACTTCATGGATATTTGGACATCATGTTTTATTTTGGATATATGAGTATTATTTTTGAAACAATTTCAAATTTCATGAGCTAAAATTGCCAAAAAGTAAATATGTTGATGGGGGACACAAGGAAGTGTGTTTTTCTTAACTAATGGTTATGCTATGATTGTTATGAACTAAAGGGAGTCACAAGGGGTCCCACCTACTAGTTATTATTTATTTATGACCCTTATTTTGATTATTTCTTTTCCCCCTAACTAAAGTTAGTTGAGTATTTTAATTAACTTAACTAATGAGTTGGTTCAAATACTTCATCCAATTCTAATTTGTTAAAAGCAAGAGGAAAGTGAGGAATGCGAGGAGGATAGAAGCAAAAACATGTTAAGGTTTTCTCTTTGAGGTTATGTTGAGATAGTTCAGTTTTCATTCATTCATTTATTCATCATAGCCTAATTCTCTTTTGTGACAACAAGGTCTTATTGTAGAAAACAATATTCAGGGCTGAATCAAATCGCCCAGACACTTTTTTCTCATAGGTTTGATATATCTTTGATAGTCTATGTAGACTTGTCTATTTGTGAATTAATTTTCATGATTGATAAAGGTTATTGTGCAGAGTCGAGTGGGAAGCAATCCGTGGCAAGCTAACCTAGCTTTTAGAGTTCATTTTTTTTTTTGTCAGAGGTCCTTCTGTATGTTCCATCAGGGATGTCTAAGTTTGACTTTGGTCCAAGATTTATGTATGATATTTTGTAAAGAAAATGACTCTTTGGTGAATTTAAATGACACAAAGGATTTATTTATGTCCCAACTGTCTTGATTATCGTATTGGTGTCTTTACTTTTGTTCTTACATTTATTTCAGCAACTGTTATATTCAGAAAATCACATAAAAAGTGAATTTCCAACAAGCTTTTTGTTGATAAAAGACTAGCCTAAGAATTGAAAGTTATCTACCTGAAAAATAAGAATGAAAAGACAAAAGCAACTATCAAATTCTATAATAGCTCAGCCATCCTAGATAATATATGGAACAGTCAAAGACCAATTGATGACAAAATTGGTCTTGGTTATAATAAGAAAGAAGAAGGCGGCAATTGGAACACCATTCAAAAACATGAGAAAGGATTATCCTCCTCAAAAGGAAAAAGTGCAATCACAAACCAAATACAAACCATGAAATTTGCTAAAGGAGGAAGCTATAAAAGTAAAAAACAAGAAACATATCAAAAGACAAACTTCTCATGTCATAAAAAACTAGAGTATGGAAACACCTTCAATGGTTATTTATTTTCTTGTAAAAACTTTGGTCACAAAGAATTGGAATGCAAGATTCCTGGAAGGAAAAAATCAGGAAGGTTTTGTTGATGGGGCCTAAATCCCTTTAATTCAACAATATGAAACAAACCCACCACTGAGGCCCAATTAGACTTCGCAGCATTTAATAGTGGAATGGTTCTCTAGATCTTGCGATCCGACCAATTAATCGATGGGATTTACGTTTTCTTATGAAGGCCTCTCCTTCAGTTCATATGTTCCCTTTTTTTGTAATTTCTCTTAGGTGGGACTGATATAAGATGGAAAGTTAGTATAAACCAACTAGGTAAAAAATGGAAACAAACTTTAACTACTGGAGAAGAGGCTGGGCTTGGGATAACCCTTACACCCTAGCATGAAGACAATGATCGTATACCACAGGCCAAGTACTAATACATTAACCATGTGAATATTCCAATTACTGACTGAGATACAAATTATCATAAGAAAACATGCATGTGCTAAACAATGGTAAGAAAAATAATTCACTCAACTCTAATCATCAATCACATGATAACACAAAGATTTATTTTCACCATTAAAGAAATAATTGCAAAACATTGCATCAGATAACTTATCAATAGAATCAATAGCTCTTACTTGTTACTGCATCCATTTATGAGATAGAATAGGAAATAGTTCTTCTTCACATCCAATCATACACGCATTTGATGAAAACATAAACTTGTCTCTAGTCCAGAAGGACTTCTCAATTCAAGGCAGCTCCAAAATAATTCTTAACAAAACAAAAAATGAGAGTTTCTTGCAACAACCATCAACCCTTAACTCATCGGTTGATGCTCTTATTTATAACATAAAATTAACTAAAAATAATGGCTAAAGTGTAGATAAGTCAAAAAAAACTCACCATGTGGCATTCTCTCCTATCAGTTTATCTAAGAGTCATATCATGATATCACTTTAAAAGGGTGACTCTTTGTTGGCAGCCAATTCAATTTTTTCTATTGTCCTATAAGCTGCCTACACCTATGTCTTCCGAACTTCAAATTGTCGTTGCATTTTTCAAATAGACGATATTTTCATTTCTTGCGACACTTGCAAATTGGTCTCCATTAAGTTTTCACGACTGTAAGCGTGAAAACTTCTCCTTTCGAGGTCACATTTCGATCACTATCTGAACTGTCATCATCTTTTTATTGATATTTTCTATGGCACTTATATTTGGTTTATTGTTATGTGGCTGAAAGGATTTTTGAACTATGCCTATTTGGACATTCTTATATTGATTGCATAACTTGATTTTATTAAACTTGTGAGGCATTGAGCATATAGATTTATATTTTTTGTGACTTGCCTAGTCATTGATTTGCATAGGGGTCATGATTTATTTTTTGTTTTTATATATGATGTGATCCTTATAATCTTTTTATGGCTCTTGGATTGTAAATTTTATGAGTATCAATTGGAAAAATGGTTTAAAACTTTTGATTTATCAATGGCGCATGGTTAACATATGGTGTTGGTTACACGTTGAATATTCATGGTTTAAAAACTATACTTGGTTTGGCACTTTGGTATAACACTCACCATTTGTTTCTTTGGTTGGCCAAATGATATGGTTTTGAGCTATGCTATGATTGTTTGAACGGAGGTGGAATTTACCGGTTGTACTTTACCATAACTATTATGCATGGCGGTGAATAACTCCACCACCCTCGCATGCACACATTAATGCTTTTCCCCTTTGATCGTTCATTGCTGTTAGACTGAATAACTCCACTTCTGTGCATTGGTGAATTCTAACCAAACCCTTACCATGTGCTCACACCATGGCCCTAGTCGTGAGGGATGAACCCAATGGGAGCCAGGCCCTGTTGATGTTTGACAGTGCCCGCAGTGACCTCGAAGAAAATGGGTGGCTTCCATTTATACAAAGATACGAGGGTTTTAACCTCTGCGTAGCTCGAGAATTCGCCATGACCTTTGATGGCTATCGAGCCAAGGTCAGCGATATTCAATTGGAAATTGATGAACAGTTTATCAGTCTTGCTACGGGTTTGCCTACCACTGGACAACAATGGTCCAAGAATTGCAAAGTAGAGGAGGTCCCTTGGACACTGCTCTTCTAGTCATGTAAAATCACCTTCTGTGATAAAGGTTTGCCAGTAACTATGCTTAAACAACATTGGCATGATTTATTGATGATAATCAAACAGTTTATCACCTGCGAAGGTCGGTACGGGTTTGTTTTCTTACACCAACTTCGTTTGCTTATGGTTTTTATGGGTTATCAGCTCAATATGCCTTATTATTTGCATAGAAGCCTATTTAAAATGTCAAAGAAGTACAAAAGAAATCAGGCTGATAGTAGCCTTTTTCATTATGGGTTGGTTAAGCTTATTGTTTTCTGTCATTTGGGTCTACGTGGAGATTGTTGGAGCAATTTCCTTGCTCGAAATGATTTTGAGGATTCAAACCCCCCACAGGTTGACAAACCTGTGGTGATCAAGGACAAGGTTGTACCCCCAGTACCCTACAACATCCTACTACCTAAACCCTTGGTCGACTCACCTATCGACCTACCCCACTTTGTGACTAAGGGTGTTGAGACTGTTAAGCCTATGGGCAAAAAGCCTAAGGCGAAACCCACTGTAAACGCCAGAGGAAAAAAGAATGCCTGTTTAATTTCACGAATGGCAAGAAATAAGCCAAAACCTCTTGTCGATCCAAACCCTATCATGTTGAGTGAGGACTCCGATTTGGAAGTGGAGCGTTTCTTGGCTAGCGAATACCCCTATTCGAAAGGTTTGTGTGCCGAACCCTGTTGACGGGCGAAAATGTCCGTCCGTCAATTGAGAGAGTGGAACCGGTCCAGGGTTGTCTAAATAACCCAATCCATTTGGAATGAACCACCCTGATGGGTTTAACGGCTCCGTTGGCCGTTCTAAGATCCTAAGAAAACCAAAGAGAAAACTAATATAACTAATCTATCTAAAACAAATAAAACAAACTAAACTAACTAAAACTAACTAAAACAAATAAAACAAACTAATACACTAATCTAATTAAAACAAACTACTAAATTAAACTAAAACTAAATATAAACTACTCTAACTATTCTATATACAATCTACTAATTACTATTACACTAACTCTAACAATTAAACATCTAATTACTAATTGAATTACAATTTATTCACAGATATACAATATACACAACTGGCAGATTTAAATAAAACCTGTAAAACTCATGTGCTTTCTGCCCTAAGACAGCTAGAGATATATTTTTGATTTTATAATTTTATGAATAAGAAATAAAACTTACTGAAATTAAATGATCTAATATATTTACTGAAATTAAACAATCTAATATACTAAACACATATATATAACTAAACTTATATCTAAACAAACAAATGAAAAACTGACCTGGAAATGCTGCAAGTTTTCCCTGTGTATGATGACTTCAAAGCTAGTCGGAGGAAGGAAACTCGCACCGGTTAATCCAAAATCTTCTCGTAAACAATAGGATGTGCTACTCTTTGAATTGTTAACAGGACAAACAAGACATAAAAAATCATAACAATTATATGATTTATAAATCTCTGCAATAAGGGAAACCTGTTATGCAAAAACTTATATTTAATAATTCAACTCATGAAGAAGAGAAATCTGTCGTTCACAAACTGAATTAAGCAATTGCTATGTTTTTTATACACTTAGAAGAAATCAGATATGGATTATAGTGGTTAAAATTATATCATTTGCACATGACTAAGATAGCTAAAGTAGTCATTAACCAAATACAAATTGATATACACAACATGAAACAAAATATTGATATAATGAGAAGCTAAAGTTGTAACAAAACACCAAATTCTTCCTCAGTCTGTATTAAAACTCCATATCCTTGTTTTCCCACGAATGAGGATGTTCATTATTACAAAAATGATAGGTATTTATAAGTCTCTCCACAGGGTAAAACCTCCCTGTGGATAATATTAAACTGTTTTACATAATCTGGGAGATATCCCAAAATCAACTAAACTAGGAAACTAAAATGCAAGTGAAATATTTCAAATATCCCCTAACTGCTCATCAAATCCATTGCAAGTTCGAATTTATCTGCAATAGACCAAAAATAACAAGTTGGAAAGGTATTTCATCAACAAAACAATAAGAACTTGGTTCTACAAACTTATCTACAGAATCATCTGATTCTGTAGCTAGTCTAAAATAGCATACAGGATNCTTATGTGGGTTGCGTTATAGGGTATAGTGTATCTATGTAACGATTCAATAAACATTAAAAACGAATCACTAATGATTCAAATGATTTTATCATTCAAATTAAGCAAAATCAACAGCGATTCATTCGAAAACAGGGGTAAGAACACTCTGTTTTTCTTTTACCATAAAATCGGGTCAAACAATAACAAGACTGTTTCATATCAACTGAAATTAAAAGTGAGTCATATCGTGTGTGATACGATCTAATCCAACACAATCATAATCCATTCGTTATGGCTATAATATCGTAGCATAAGATTCATGTTGTTTTAATTAAATACAAAGATGGAAAGACTGTTACGATTATGGGTAAATAAAACATTCATAACAACATCAACCAAAATTCACCATAGATTTCAATCGCTGAGCATTACACAGTCAACAGATAGGATCAAATAGTGATCACAACCATCATCAGATCGACAGAAGCGATAACCGTAAACTGGGCAACAATCGACACAAATCGTGACTAAGTTAAATATAGAAACAAATCGTGAATCTCGGCATAGTCACTTTCGTTCCTCAAATCAAATTTAAACAATATATTCATTGCAATATGAATCGAATTGATAACATGGTGGAGTAAACCAATGCTAATTAACCGACTGTGTATAACTGTTATGATTCGTATCTATTCACGATTTGGGTGCATATAAAACAGAATCATATTAAACATAATGCAAGATGTATTCGAGCTGGTCGAAAGTCATATGTAAATAAAACCGTAACAGTTAACCATATCACAATTGTAACCAAACATAGCATATATGTTATAAAAAAATCAAAACGAAATGTGATTGTGTTCAGAATTGAATATGATAAATAACCTGTGTTTATAATAGATAACAACGACTTCAATCAACAACAGAGCATCCAATTTAAGCTAAATCAAACCAATCCAATCCATACCATGATCAATCAAATCGAAGGAAATCCAATCAAAGCTAAACTAGGAAAACAAAATTCGATTTATCAAAACAAAACTATGTACATAATGTGACAGAGAAAATCCACGTTGTAGACAGAACTATTCAAAGAATTCAAATTCGTTATATAAACAAATGATAGAACATACCAGTGAGGCTGCTATCATGCCAACTTTGAATTCACGACCGTTGTGGCTAACTCCACATTTTTAAACAAAATAGAGCCTGTCGTCCTTTGTGTCTTATCAGTGGCTTGCAACTTAGCCTTTTGAATGGTAAGCCGTGCAACCTGGTCCTCCAAAGAGTGAATCCTCGAATGTAGCATTGGCACATCAAGATAATACCTCTCTAACCACGAGCTACATTGATCACAGGGTGGTACTGTAGGTTGAGGCAGAGCAGGAGAGGGTTTTGATGAATGACCGGGGGTTTCACAAGGCAGCTTAATGCCTGGGTACGTAGGGTCATTTTTCAAGCAAGGTGGTAGGTTTGACACGAAGTCATATGAGGGTTTGGCACACAAACCTTCTGAATAGGGATACTCACTTGCCAAGAAATGGTCCACTTCCAAGTCGGAGTCTTCACTCAAAATGATAGGGTCAGGGTTGACAGGAGGTTTCGGCTTGTTCCTTGCCATTCGAGAGATTAAACGGGAATTCTTTTTGACTTTGGCTTTTGCAGTAGGCTTGTCTTTAGGCTTCTTTCCCACAGGTTTAACAGTCTCGACATCCTTGGTCACAGAGTGGGGAAGGTCGATAGGTGAGTCGGGTAAGGTTTTAGGTAACATAATACTGTAGGGTACCGGGGGTATAGTCTTGTCCTTGGTAACCACAAGTTTGTCAACTTGTGGAGGATTCGAATCCTCAAAATCATTGCAAGCCAGGAAATCATTCCAACAGTCTCCGTGTAGCCTCAAATGACAGACAACAATCATTTTAACCAACCCATAGTGAAAGAGGTTGCTATCAGCCTGGTTCCTTTTGTATTTCTTAGACATTTTGAACAAGCTTCTATGGAAATAATATGGCATATTGAGCTGATAACCCATAAAAACCATAAGCAAACGAAGGTGGTGTAAGAAAACAAAACCATACCAACCTTCGCAGGTGATAAATCGTCTGATAATCATCAATAAATCATGCCAGCACTGTTTCAACATGGTCACGGGTAAACCTTTGTCATAGGAGCTAACCTTACGCGACTGGAAGAGTAGAGTCCAAGCGACCTCTTCCACTTTGCAATTCTTGGACCATCGTTGTCCATTGACTGGCAAACCCGTAGTAAGGCTTACAAATTTATTGTCAATTTGCAATTGGACATCAGCGACCTTGGCTCGACAGCCATCAAAGGTCAATGCGAATTGTCGGGCAATGCAGAGGTTAAAACCATCAAATTTTTGTATGAACGGGAGCCACCCATTGTCCTCGAGGTCACGGTGGGCACGATCGAACACCAATAGAGCCTAGCTGCCATTCGGTTCAGCCCTCACGACTGGAGACATGGTGCGAGCACATGCTAAGGGTTTGGTTCGAAAACACCAGCACACAGGAGCAGAGTCATTCGGTCCAAGCACTATGAACGATCAAAGGGGAAGCATTTAATGTGCGCATGTGAGGGTGGTGGAATCACTTACCACAATGCATTATAGTAATGGAAAAGTACAACTGGCGATTAATCCTATGTTCAATCAATCATAACATAGTTCAAACCTTATCATTCGGCCAACCATAAAAATCAAACGATGGATGATATGCCAATGCGCCATTGTAAAATTTCAAACCATTGTCATTCAATGTGAACTCAAACCCAAAAATTAAATATGTGCCATCGTATAAGTCTGTAACCGAAGTTTTAAAACATAGTGACAATCGATTTCATAAATTTGACAAGCCAAGAGATATATAAATTTTAACATAAGGATCACACTATATATATAAAAATAAAAATAAACCATGACCCTTATGCAATTCATAGAATCAAGTATAACCCATAAATTTACATGCTCAATGCCTTACCAATTAAATAAAAATCAAGTTGCGCAATCAAAGTAAGAATAGGTAAATAGGCATAGTTCGAAAATCCTTACAGCCACTTAATGATAAACCAAAGGTAAATTCCACTCAAAATATCAATGCAAAGATCATGACAATTCAAATAACGACGGAGGATTTTTCACGCTTACAGTCGTGAAAACTAAATGGAGACCAATTTACAAGTGTCGCAAGAAATGAAAATATCGTTTATTTGCAAAATGCGACGAGAATTTGAAGTTCAGAAGACATAGGTGTAGGCATCTTATAGGGAAATAGAAAAAATTGTATTGGCTGCCAACAATGGCGACACACTGGTAGAAGCAGTTATCTCTGTCAAAAGAAATAAATTCAGATTAGGACAACAAAGAAAATTTCAACTCAAAAAACAACAACCAGAACATCGTACAAACATCATCATTCACCATATTTTCCAGCGATGTTTTAAAAGATGAAAACTAATAACAGTCTTAAGATCAGCAAGTCACGATATTAATGATAAAATCTTCAATACTGTTGGCATGGCCACTACTGCCAGCATGCATCCATAGCCTCGACAGGGTTTCCATTTAACCCACTTTGACATCTGTATCCTGTCAAGAAGTTCTAGATCAGAATAAAGGACATTAAAGAGGTTTCTCATAATTTTTTACATAGATTTTCATGTAACCGACATTGCTTCGCTCCCAGCAAGCCTGTTCAGTACCCCGATGAAGTTGTCTTGGCGCCATGCATGCATTTACCCACTGCCAGCGGACCTGTTCATTATCCCGGCGAGTTTACAAGCACTTCCCACAGCTCTTATTAATATTTTTATTTTGTTTTCTTTTGTAAATATATAGCTGAGCGGGGTGACGCTGATAATCTTGATATTTAACATATTTTTCAGACCTCATCAGAATTATTTAACACTGTCCTTTATTCAGCTCCATAAATGTTTTATTTATAAAAACAACTTCCTATGATAGGGAGACATCT
>JASDQU011402261.1:38795-50364 GCA_032191745.1 Picea mariana
CGACCTCATATTTATATTAATATCATAGTAGAGTTGACCTTACTTTTTTCTTTTAAAATTGTGAATACAAAAGCCAGGGTCGACCTTTCCTTTTCTTGATATATTGTTGGCTTGTAAATC
The DNA here is from genome assembly GCA_032191745.1 of Picea mariana. Lineage (NCBI taxonomy): Eukaryota > Viridiplantae > Streptophyta > Pinopsida > Pinales > Pinaceae > Picea > Picea mariana. The sequence continues at coordinate 38,916 of JASDQU011402261.1, forward strand.
TTTTTCAAATGCAAATAGGATGGATCATCCAAGCACACAAAGATGCAAAGATCATCGATCTACTCATTCATAACCCTAAGTTAACTATTATATCCTCTGTTGATTTGTGCATTGTGTCATATAGTACCTTAAGGATATTTGGGTTGTCCTTTGCCGCCAAGTAGTGCTTATAATGGACTTTTTTTGATGTAGCAAATCTTTGTGCTAATTGTTACCTCGATGGAGCTGATTTTTCTTAAGTTTGCACGTGTTTTATTGCATAGGATAGAGGCTAAGGAGCAACATTGTTTGTGGATTGTAATAGGTCCTTAATGAGCATAAAATATATCTTTAGAAAGTTTTGATATTTGTCATGTAGGCACACAATTATGAAATCCTTTAAAAAGAGTGTCATAAAGTGCCATTACAACCCTGAAGTATCCACATACCTATGCTGCAAAGATGCTTGAGAACATAAATAACCTTTTGTTGAGCTCAAGATTACTCCATGAGAACTTTATAGATGTATAGAACATTCCTTTCATTTTGATGTAAGTATAGGTTCATACCAAAAACCCTAGGTCATTCGGTCAAAACATTAAGTGGCTTGAGAGTCCTAATTTGTTGTATCACCATGAGAAGTTAATAGACCTTTCGCAAGGCACTCACTCCATATTGCCAAAATAACTCATGTGCAAGCATCATCGTAAGTTGATCCATGTAGAAGAGATATGAGTACCAATACATGGGCTACCTATTAATGACATGTCTTAGCATCCATGAGCATATCACCATCACCCATCTAGTCATCTAATGCAAATCATGAAGAGAGAAAATATGCATCAAGATGCACCATCAAGCAAACATAGAAACATCGCCATAAAGATCACCCACATGTGTGATGAAAATCACACTTGTTAACCCTCATGCTATGTGAGGGTTAACATGGAGGGAATTGTTCAATCAATTCCTAAACCAAGGTTGGAAATAAGTTGAAGGGATGGTGTTAATTGTGAGTAAGAGTTAGAAGATGGGCCATGGATGAGTTTGATTCTACAAGGGAGGATTTTTAAAGAGTGGAGTTTTGGTTCCTTTGGTGGAAACAACCTCGTGTAGTATCTAATCAATACAATTAAAAGTTCTCTTAGATAATTTTTCTATTCTTTATATTTGTAAGAGCTAATTTGATCCAAATAACATAGTTATTGATTTCTTAGGAATGGTTCTCATTTTTTCCAATAAAATGATCGATATATTTTTCTCGAAAATTATTTCTTTGAACTCATTAAAAGCATKGCAACCACTCTAAAAAGTTTGACACTAAAAGCAACTCACTATATGGATAAATGGATAAAATCTCTCTTATTGACTCAAACATTACCATTTGACTAAATCACACCTTTAAAGTACTATTCTAGTGAAGTTACCCAAGATTTACCTTGTATTTGTTTTTAAATACAAAAGCTCATTTCTTATGAAATTTGAAAGTAAAAAAAGAATATCTTGCCTTAACTTCAATATTCTATCTCATCAAAGTCACCAAAAACATACATCTTGGCTCCACCGTAATGGACATAAATTCTCATTACCATGTGTTTATTTATAAAATCCAAAATCACGTTGTTCATGAGATTCAGATAGTGATAATTTAAAAGTGGTTAACGTTTCCCACACATTTAATAAACCACCATGGCTTAAGCTAAAAGACACGCATCAGATGGGCGCAACACGCATTTTGTTGAGTGGAAAAATTCAGAACTAGGACAATGATTTGACTACTAAACTCTATGGAAGTGTACATATCCTACCCCTCTGGATTTGAACTTGTGACCTCGGGGGATGAAACACATGTTCTTAACCATTAGACCCACAATAATAGTAATATTAAATGTTAGCCAAATATATATACAAATGAAAATAAAAGTATCTCTCTATATATGAAAGACAAAGATTTGATATGTATACTTAATATAAAAACTACCACATAGAGAAATAAAAAGAGAGATACCAAATTTATACATAAATAAAATGATTGTAAATATGATATTTACATAAAAAATAATGTTACAATGCAAATATATATATCTCTAAAATCATCAAAACTATATCTTCACATATCCATATTTGCATAASTTTTTGAGTTTTGAGTTCTATCGAGTRGAGTGAGACTATGACCATCTTAAATGATCAAGAATTTTACAACTCAAAAGATTTTAATCCCTTTCGGTGTTTGATAGGTTTGGGGTTAACATGGATCTAAGCTAGTAGATAAGAGTGAGAAGGGAGGAAATTGTCCGATCAAGTYATAAACCAAGGTTGGCAATAAGTTGAAGGGATGGGGTTCATTGCTAGTAAAAGTTAAGAGATGGGCCATGGATGAGTTTGATTCCACAATGTTTTTTTTTTGTTTTATTTATTTATTTATTTATTTTTTATTTTTTAAGTTGAGTTCTAGCTCCTTTGGTGGAAACAACCTTATATAGTATTTAATTAGTGCACTTGAAAGTTCTCTTGAATAAATTTTCTATTCTTTATATTTTTATGAGCTAATTTGATCCAAGTAAMATAGTTAGTGATTTCCTTTTATGTGGATAAAATTATTCTTTTTTTTCGGTCAACAAGAAGGCTCAAAGCCATTACAACAATATACTTGTTACGAGCTCAACATATCACTTGCGAGAATTGAACCCGAGTGGGAAGGATAACAATCATTCCTCCCAGCCACCCAAACTAAACCCAATTGACGTGAATAAAATCATTCTTAACGTGTAATGTCCCTTTCCAAATGAGTCCTTTAGGGATTGACGAAATAGCCTAAGTAATTCTCGTAGGCTATAGTCAGGGTACAAAAAGGGAATTAATTATTTACTTAATGTCATGAGCACGAGAATTAAATTAATTTTAAAAGGGGACATTGAGTAAGTGGTTAAAAAGGCGCTTAAGTGACTTTAAGAATATGAAATGTCACTTAAACTTATTAAAGGGTAAAAGTGTCACAAAAAGGTGAACGAGAGAATAAAAGGGAAAAGAGGGCGCCCTCTCTCATTCTTGCATTGGTATTTTCTAATTTCTCATTGAGAGAGCTCATTGTGGCTTTGGAACTCTTGGGACGAAAATCCTAGGAGAGATTTTTAGGGATTAGCTTCGGTGGTGCAACAAATCCATCCTAGTTGGTCCATTTGGGGAAGGGATCACTTCACATTTCTTCATTGTGTTCCATTGATATCATGATTCTTTGTGGCAGTGTTTTCTCTTCATTTAATAATTGAGTTTGGAGGTGGCGGTTGGGTTTGAACTTGTTGGGAGTCGAATTACATTGAAGAGGCAGAGATATCTACTTGTTGGGTCATATCTTTAGCTGATTTGAATATTCTCTGAGTGGGGACGAGTTTGGAGTTGTGGGAGGTCGAATTTCCCATAGAAAATCGTGCAACTTCATAACAAATTCATTCTCTGTGGTTGGACGATGTGGTGTGGCTAAGGGCTGAAATTTTGCAGCTACAAAAATCGATTTGAGTAGCAGACCTGAGTTATTGTGTGTGTGGATCCTTTCTCTTGGAAATAAAACTCATATCTTCCAGTAAGGGTCGAGTTCTCCTAATCAAAAGAGGGGTGATATATCTATGTAGAGGACGAGTTTGGCACAACAAAAGTGTCCTTTGGAGGGGCAAATCTCTACCTTCACCATTCTGTTGTAAGCAAAGAAATATCGGTAAGAACTGTCAAACAAACTGTGGGTCGATACACTTTGCCTCTGTTAGTTGTAAGATGCCATTAAAAAATATGTTTCCTATTGTCTTTCCTCTATTTTATCAACACCAAGTGTGTTGTAGTTTGAAACATTTGTGTTATGCATATATATTTTTGTAATAGAAGCAAGTTTTGGCATTTTTTATTTTATGTGCAACCCAATACAATGTTCCAAAAACCACATGTAAACACACAACAATATATTGGTAATTTTAGCAGTGAGGGAACACCTACAACATAACTGTTTGACGAAAGTCAACATTAAAAAAAATAAACTTGCACTTTGCTACACCATTAGGGAAGAAGGTGTACAAATAGTGCATAGGCCATTACAGTGGTATTAGAGCGCAAAATCCTGCCAGCTTGAGGGGTTTAAAATTTCATGAATCAAGGAGACAGAGAAGGGTTTATCACCTACAAAAGTAGGAGGTAGCGAGGGGCAGGAAACATTTTTCAAAACAAAGAGACAGTAGAAGAGAACCAACCGGAGGTAAAATCAGAGGAAGACATGGGGGATGAAAATGAGAATAGGGCCTTACAAATATTAGAGGGGATAGCTATTGGGAAGCAACAATTAGCACAAATTTTGACTCAACTGATTGCCACCAACCAAGACAACCAAAACCATGGGGGAAACAATGGTAATGGGGGTACTAATGGACATAACATGGGAAATAATGGTGCAAGGGGTATCTTTGGGAATAATGGAAACCATGTAGAAGGCGGTAACAATCATGTACCAACACAGGTGGGTACTAGAATCACTAGAAGGATAGTTCCTAGACATCTTTTGCCTCAGTTCATAGGGAACCAACATGTATGGAATCAAGGACAACAAGGTCAAGGTGAGACCTTTGATTATTATTGGAGGGAGTACCAGGCTATGGGTGAGGATTTCTAAGCAGCCATGTCACTATAGGACTACTACAATATCAAGTATAGGAACAGGCCAAGAGAAATTAATAGGGGTCAACAGAACGATGATCTCATGAGGAAGGTTGGGAAGCTCACCATTCCCTCCTTTGATGGTTCAAGAAAATCCACAGCTCGGGCATGGGTTCAAAAGTTGGATACCTACTTCCAACTTAATACCATGATAGAGGATGAGGCGATTAAATTCACTATGATGGAGAGGCCCATGAGTGGTGGTACCATGGATTGGTCACTCAGGGACATGCCAACGTCACCTCTTACCTGGACTTCACACAGAAGTTTATGGAGAGTTTTGACAGGAAGGATCCAAAGATACACTTTAGGGAGCTAGCACAACTCAAATAGGTTGGGACACCAGATGCATGCATCACCAAATTTCATAAGCTTGTCATCACAGTGACATACATATTTGAGCAGAGATTGGTGATGTTGTTTACATAAGGCTTATCTGAGCCATTGCATGGTTGGGTGAAATCTGTCAAACTAGAGACATTGTAGGATGCCATCATCCAGACACGAGACATGGAGGATGCGGTCCCCAAGACAAAAAAATTCTCCAAATCATTCATTCCTCAAAAGAACAAAGATAAGAAGCCCTTTCATAAAGAAGGAACGAGGAAGGAGAAGATGGATGAGGCAACTCGTAATGAGTTGAGGAGAAAGAAGTTGTGCTTCAACTGCAAAGACCCTTGGGAGCCTGGACACATGTGTATGGGTAAGGGCAAGGCACATTATATAGAGGTCCTCTCAAAGAGTGAGGATGAGGAGGAAGCAGAGCAGGAAAATGATTGTGAGCAGGACAAATCAAGTAAGGAGTATCTACAAGAGGAAGCCAAGAGTGGAGCAATTGCCACTCTATCGAGTGTCCCCAGATTTCACACCTTTAGGATCAGGGGTGTTGTACATGGTCAGCGGGTCACCGTATTGATTGATGGTGGGAAACCCACAATTTTATTGACTCAACCTTGGTGAATAAGAGAGGGATTCATACAATGGATTTTGAGGGATTTGATGTGGCAGTAGCTGGCATGTGTGTCATACCTTGCACACATAAGATCTCTCAACTATGTTTGACATTGGGTAACTACACAGTGACTGGTGACTTATATGTAGTTGAGTTACAAAATACCAATGTCATATTGGGGGTTCAGTGGCTTGTGTCCATAGGGAGGAATACGGTTGACTACAAGGCTATGGAGTTGGAATTTAAGGCAATGGATGGGAGGAAAGTGGTATTGAGAGGCATGTTGAAGGATGTTCCCAAGATCGTCTTAGCTAAAATGATGGAAGGAATATTCAAACATGGTGATGTCGCTTATGCAGTAGAGTGCCTGGTCACTACTGAGAAGCCTTCTAGTAGCAGCCATCAACATCATGTGGAAATCTAGACACTATTGAGTAGACATGACCGAGTATTTGGGAAAATATCTCGAGGGAGACCACTCGACATGGGATTTTGTAACACCCGTCCAGGATGCTAGACAATTAATCACTCATTAAATACATATGCAATAAAAACTTTGTTTTAACATAATTTCATTGATTTTCATTTCCACAACTCTTTTTTATTTGCTCAATGATAATTGTTAATAATATGATGAATTCAATAATATGTCAACTCTAAGATTTAAAACCTAAAATAGAAGTATAACAAAATACCACTGAAAAATACCTCCTCTGTGGTTTGTTGAAGCTCCTCAGTTGCAACGTAGTTCTACTAGTAGTAGGAGAGTGTTTCCAAGCATTCTTTTCCCATTTTCTTTTCCCACTTTCCCAGAGGGAAACAACGGAATCCTCCCAGCCAACTAGGATCCTAGCTGGCTTCCTAGATCCAACCTCCGTGCCCATGACTCCAAGAACAACAAAACACATATTCTCTAAGAAGATTATCACAAGAATTATCTTCCAAGAATTTCACAACCTCTCATCCTCCTCAAACCTCCAAATCCTCCCTATTTATCAAGTCTCCATACACCTTCCCCAAGTCTCCTCAACCACCCTCATTATTATCCATCAACCTCCCTTATTTAGATTTTGGGGAAAAGATTAAAATAAAACTAAAATATAAATGACTTGCATTAAACAACAATAAATAAAATGCAAAGTTTTTCTTCTCATGCTAGCTAATAAATGAAATTTGACAATTTTCCCCAAAATGTACATGACAACCCACCATACTTATTTACCATCAATCAAAGTCAAAGAAGGTACTTAATGCTTCTAGATATTTTGTATGCAATATAATTTACATAATCAATCACATTCAATTAAATAGTTAATAATATACTTAAATAATTAATACATTAATTAATTGTACTAGTGCACATGTGTAGGGTATGCGTGCGTAGCTAGCAGACACATATCTCATGCATGTACTAATCGATAAACAACCATTGCCTCTAGTCCATAGTTCCTATATGATCACACCAAGACATGTAGGACAATAGATCAAGTAATGCATCATTTAATAATCTTAACGAATAAAATTATACCAACTCATCAATAACTCATTATCACACTTAAAATATCAATAGGAAACAAAAAGAGGGTTTTAAACATGGTAGGAACCAAGTGAGTAAACAATAGTGGCATCTCTAATCCCCAATCAGTATTCTCAACTAACATCGAAGCATCATTCCTTCCTAACCTACTTCCATCTTCCATCCTATCCTTTCCTCTGTTGGACTAAGCTGGAGCGTCAACTATATTGACTTAACTCCAGATAGAACCCATAAGCGAAAGTGTCATACATATCGACCAAGCTTCCCCAACAGACAACTAGTAGTCGCCATCACATGTCTAGGGGAGCGTGACTTCACACAACCCTCCCATGACTCTAGGTTTCAGAGGATAAATGGTGGGAAATACCTCCACCCCTCCTATAGAACTAGGGTCAACACCATATATCGAGCCATATTGTGCAACTACTATTCTTAGAGTCATGCCATTAAACAATGTCAAACAATTTCTACTCTGGGAAAGTTGTGCATCCTGTCGAAACCACACTTACCACAAATCATAACAATATTTTGAATCATAAATTAAACAATAAATACAACTTATAACATACACTATCTTCTTAATTTCTACGACATCCCGGTTACCTCGACACTACAGTGATTTGACTACCACATAGCTCATCAACCTGTAGGTTAGTTCACCAATCATTCATTTCCATGCATATACATCACAATTTCATATAAGAAGATCCATATTTGTATTGATGTTCAATTAAGAAATGTATATTTATTTATTTTTCATGTCTTGCATCCGTGATACATTTACAACATAACTTGAGCTAGTACCCGTCTACAAAAATTCAACATTTAAATTTGCATGTTTGAACAATTCTCATAACTATCATCATTATGAATATATAACCAACATGAGAAAAATCAAAGTTCTAATTGTCCAAGGTCAAAATATGGGGCGTTACAGATTTGAGCACACTATTGARTTAGAGGAGGGAGCCAAACTAGTAATCACCACTCCCTACAKGCACCCAAAGAAATTCAAGGATGAGATTGAAAAGGCCATTAAGGAGCTATTGGAGATGGGTCATATTAGACTGAGTATGAGTCCATTCGCTTCTTCGGTAGTGTTGGTAAAGAAGAAGGATGGTATGATGCATATGTSMATTGATTACAGGGTGCTAAATAAGAGAAAATAAAAAACAGGTACCCAATTCCAAAAATAGATGAGCTATTGGATGAGTTGCACGTGGYAGTATATTTTTCGAAGATTGATCTTCGATCAGGGTACCACCAGATCAKAGTGAGARAGAAAGACATTCCAAAARTTGCTTTCTGATGCCATTATGGGCACTATGAGTTCTTGTTCATGCCATTTGGGTTGACTAATGCACCGACTACTTTTCAGTCATGCATGAATCACATCTTCAAAAAGAAGATGAGGAAATTTCTCTTGGTATTCTTTGATGACCTCTTGATTTATAGCAGAACATGGGARGATCACATGAAGCACTTGGACACGATCTTGAATATTACGGAGGACTAGTCTCTACAAGCAAAATAACTGAAGTGTGAATTTGGCATGACAAAGATTCTATACTTGGGACATGTGGTCAATGCATAGGGAGTGCATGTGCATGGGGAGAAGATACATGCTATACTGGATTGGCCACCACCCAAAAATATCAGACACCTGCATGGCTTCTTTGGGATTTGCAGTTATTACAGACAGTTTCTGAAAGGGTTTTCACAGTTGGTCACACCACTCACAGACCTCACAAAGAAAGGAGCATTTAGATAGACCAATGAGGCTCAGAAGACATTTGATCGCATGAAGGAAGTGATGAGCACCTGCTCAGTTTTAACACTTCCTTACTTCACTCAGCCCTTTGTGCTTAAGTGCGATGCATCGGGTGAAGGGATAGGAGTAGTTTTGATGTAGCAGAGGCATCCGATTGCATATGAGAGAAGAAAGCTCACAAAGTTGAAAATACTCTATTCCATCTATGCCAAGGAAATGCTCGCCATCATGCATGCTTTGGCAAAGTTTAGATAGTACTTCGTAGGTGGAAATTTTGTGGTTAAGACAAACCACAACAACTTGCGACACTTTCATGTTTAGAAAGACTTGAATGAAAGGCAAAAAAAATGGGTTAGCAAACTACAAGCCTATGATTTTGACATTGAGTACGTAAAGGGGAAAAATAATGCAGTTGTAGATGCTCTCTCCAGAAAACCAAAGGTGTTTTCACTTGTAGAGGTTTCGACAGATTGGAAATCTCATCTCTTGGTGGAATACTCCAAGAAAAAAATTGCTTGTGAGGTGATGGACCACAGTGCACAKGATGATAGGTATAAAGTKGTGGATGACATCRTCTACTACAAARACTGTATATATCTAGTCCCAGAATATACACTAAAGGAGAAAATCATGGAGGCTAGGCATAATACACCATTCATGGGACATTCGTGGTCCTTCAAAACCTATAGGTAGGTGAGGGAGAGATTCACTTGGAAGARCYTCAAAGATGACATGTTGAAGCACGTGAGAGAGTGTGTGACTTGTGAGCAAAACAAGTTAGAGAAGATCCATTCGACATGACTACTACAACCTTTGCCCATCCTAGAGTAGAAATGGGAAAGTATATCCCTGGATTTTATGACGGGGCTACCAAAGGCCCAAGGAAGATATTGTATATATGTAGTGGTTGATCGTTTGAACAAATTCACACACTTCTTTTCCATATCCTCTTAATATAAGGCAACATAGGTGGCATAGTTGTTCTCCAGAGAGATATTCAAACTCCATGGGTTACCGAGATTCATATTCAGCTACAAGGAAAACATGTTTCTTAGTGCATTTTGGTAGGAGCTATTCAGGCTAGTTGGCACTGAGTTGACTCACAACACTAGTTACCACCCTTAGAAGGATGGCCAGACTGAGATTGTGAACAAATGGCTTGAGGGATAACTACGTAACTACGTGTCTAGGCAACAAAAAACATGGGTGAAGTGGTTACATCTGGGAGAACATTGTTACAACATCACTCATCACATGTCCACAAGCATGACACCATTTCGAGCATTGTATGGGTACGATGCTCCGTCTTTTGTTGATTTGGCGTTTGGGGATAGCAGGGCTCCCAAAGCCAAGGACTAGATCCAAGAGAGCCAAGACATACTTAGGGCTCTCAAGGACTATTTATAGACGACCCATAATCAACATAAAGTATATGCAGACAAGCATAGGGTCAAGCACACTTTTGAGGTGGGAGACTTGGTTTTCTTGAGGCTACAACCATACAACCAATCTTCACTAAAGAAGAGCGGCATAGAGAAGCTTAAGCCACGCTTTTATGGACCCTACAGGGTGGTTCAGAGAGTTGGTGAGGTGGCTTATGAGCTGCAATTACCGAAGGGAAGCAAGATTCACAATGTGTTTCACGTCTTGTGTCTCAAAAAGACATTGGGGCAACAAGTCACTACTTCGGCGGAGCTACCTCCATTGGATGAGGAGGGGCAGCTAGTACTGGTTCCTGAGGAGGTATTGGAGGTCCGAGAGAGGAGACTGCGTAACATGGTGATTCGAAAGTACCTTATTAGATGGCGAGACTTACCATCAAAGGATGCCATGTGGGAAAGTAATCAGATCTTGCAACATCCAAATTTGCAGTTGCTTGAGGACAAGCAATCTTGGGAAGGGAGGACTGTAATGTCCCTTTCCAAATGATTCCTCTAGGGATTGATGAAATAGCCTAAGTAATTCCTATAGGCTATAGTCAAGGTACAAAAAGAGAATTAATTATTTACTTAATGCAATGAAGGCGAGAATTAAATTAATTTTGAAAGGGGGACATTGAGTAAGTGGTTAAAAAGGCGCCTAAGTGACTTTGAGAATATGAAATGTCACTTAAACACATTAAAGGGTAAAAGGGTCACAAAAAGGTGAATGAGAGAGTAAAGGGGAAAAAGAGGGCGTCCTCTCTCATTCTTGCATTGGTATTTTCTAATTTATCATAGAGAGAGTTCATTGTGGCTTTGGAACTCTTGGGATAGAAACCTTAGGATAAATTTTCAGCGATTAGCTTCAGTGGTGCAACAAATCCATCCTAGCTAGTATATTTGGAGAAAGGATCACTTCATATTTCTTCATTGTGTTCCATTGATATCATGATTCTTTGTGGTAGTGTTTTCTCTTCATTTAGTAACCAAGTATGGAGGTGGCAGCTAGGTTTGAACTTGCAGGGGTCGAACTGCATTGAAGAGGTAGAGATATCTACTTGTTGTGTCATATCTTCAACTAAGTCTAATATTCT
>JASDQU011402261.1:50384-63618 GCA_032191745.1 Picea mariana
ATATTTCTTCATTGTGTTCCATTGATATCATGATTCTTTGTGGTAGTGTTTTCTCTTCATTTAGTAACCAAGTATGGAGGTGGCAGCTAGGTTTGAACTTGCAGGGGTCGAACTGCATTGAAGAGGTAGAGATATCTACTTGTTGTGTCATATCTTCAACTAAGTCTAATATTCTCTGAGTGGGGATGAGTTTGGAGCTGCGGGAGGCTGAATTTCCCTTAGAAAATCGTGCAATTTCATAACAAATTCATTCTTTGTGAGTTGGGCGATGTTGTGTGGCTAAGGGCCAAAATTTTGTAGCTACAAAAATCAATTTGGGTAGCAGACCTGAGTTGTTGTCTGTGTGGATCCTTTCTCTTGGAAATAAAACTCATATCTTATAGTAACGACCAAGTTCTCCCAACCAAAAGAGATATGAACAAAAGAGAGGCGATACATCTCTGTAGAGGGTGAGTTTAGCACAACACTAGTGTCCTTTGGAGGGGCGCATCTCTAGCTTCACCATTCTGTTGTAAGAAAATAAATATCAATAAGAACTATCAAGCAAACCATGAGTCGATACACTTTGCCTCTGCTAGTTGTAAGATGCCATTAATAAATATGTTTCTTGCTGTCTTTCCTCTATTTTATCAGCAGTAAGTGTGTTGTAGTTTGCTACATTTATATCATGCATATATTTCTATAATAAAAACAATTTTTAACATTTTTAATTTTATGTACAACCCAATACAATGTTCCAAAAACCACATGTAAACACACAATAATATATTGGAAATTTTAACAATTAAGGAACACCTACAACAAAACTATTTAACAAAAATCAACATTAAAAAAAAATAAACTTGCACTTTGCTACACCATTATGGAAAACGTGTACAAGAAGTGACTAAGCCATTACATAATTACATTAACATTACCATTTGACTAAACCACAACTATAAGATACTATTCCATTGAAATCATTTAAAATCTAAACCACAACTATAAGATACTATTCCATTGAAATCATCTAAAATTTAAACTGTACACCCAAAACTTATAACATAAAACTCTTTATAAATATTTATAAAATCCAAAATTTTGTTATTCAATAAATTAAAATAATTTAACGATAATTTATTACATCGAAATAAATATTTATAAAATCCAAAATTTTGTTATTCAATAAATTAAAATAATTTAACGATAATTTTATTACATCGAAATCAATCATTCCCATACATATTACAACGGGCAGGCTTGCTTTTAAAATCCAAAAACTTGTGCCGGATTTAAACCGATCAGAAACGAAGATTTATAATGCGTGGCTAACTTTTGCCTTTAGATTCACACCTCCGAGTGCGTGCAATCGAACTGTAAACCACCACGGCTTAAGCTAAAAGCCGCGCACCGGATGGGCGGAGCAAGCTTTTCGGTGAAGGGAAAAGTCCAAACAAAGGCAAATCTATTTCAAAGGCCGAACAATACGAATAAAAAACAAGCTTACCTGTTCGGCTGTAACTCTTATCCTCTTCTTTCTTTCTGCAAGTCATTTAACAGACCATCGGTTAAAGGGTTTTAAACATAAATAATCCTCAGATCTAGGAATAGATGATCTGATCCATGCTATATGGATTTAAGATCCTTTTGACGACATATTTAAGGACCCAGGTTCGAGTTTTTGCTTGAGCGTTTGGTGTCAGGGATGTTGGGTGTAACCCTAGAGCACCTAAATCTCTCTGAAAGTTTCAGTCGGGGTATGTTCTAGATATAGCTCAGCAGGACGCCTGTTCGAATCGCGGATCTGGTTGTTTTTTGGGCTGGAATTGAGGTTTCATAGCTTAATTAATTGATTGGAGGGTTCAAATTTCAAGCCCCAATCGCGGACAGTGTTGGGTTTGATTAGTTTGAAATGGGGGTTTTGATGTCCAGGTTATGGTTTATGCTATTCCCAGCCAAAGAGTATAAGATTGTGGTCGTGGGTCTCGATAATGCCGGAAAGACGACGACTCTGTATAAGTTACACCTCGGAGAAGTAGTGGTCACGCATCCTACTGTGGGGAGTAACGTTGAAGAGCTTGTCTACAAAAATATAAGGTTCGAGGTGAGTTCTCAAAAAACCTCTCTTTCTATTTTTGGTTTTGTATTTTAGAAAATCTTTTCCAGTTTTGGTTTTCTATTCCAGAAAATCTGTTTTGGTGCATGCAAGAGTACAAATCTGATCTTTTTCTTGAATTACTGTTTTTATTTTTATTTTTGGTAAATGGCGTTTTATTATTAAAACCACTCCCAAGGGGATTCTATTATCTCAAATTTACCTCGGACCTGCACTTGTCCTCGTTCATTGAGATACATCCGAGGACTGTCAAGGTGTCTGAAACTTCCACCCTGTCTCGGATGGGGTCATTAACTCAGTTTACTCCATTAACACAATATGTCTTTGGGGAGTTTTGGATGGGGGTGGGAGCACTGACAACGCTTTCATTTAACCACTCAATCAAAACCCACAGGGACCAGTTTGTTTGTTAAGTTGAATGTGTGTTTGATGGATATCATGGAGAGTGCCATTGGTTTGGTATGGCAATTAGTTGCTTTTGTGCTGAGCGGTGGTTAAGAGTTCCATTCTTTTGTAGTGGCGTGAATAGGGATATTGATTTCTTGGCAGTGATTTCTTGTATATGCAAAAACGAAATATTATATCAATAACATACAGAAGGTACATGCTTTAGGAGCCTCGGCCATTCCCAGTGCCTATTCCCTTCTTCTGTTATACAGAGTTTTGCATGTATATCTGCACCATATTTATATTTTTTTACATGCCGAACTGATAATTACCGACTTATTTTCTCCTTGATGACAGCTGCTTTATTCAACTATATGTGGCACCCGGGACGGTCAGGGGGGCTGTGCTCCTAGATTGATAACATTATAAACAAAATGGCCATGAGTCTGGGCTGTGAACTTGTATTTCAAAATAATGGTGGTTCTAGTGATCCCTCTGTTAACCTTCAGACTCAAAACAGCCTCTTGGGCCTTTTCAAACTTACAAGAGACATTCACCTGCTGTTTCCTTAATTGGGCCCATCACATGCATATTCAAATTTTCATCTTCCGGGAACTGGTGCACTGTGGTGTCTTCCATGAATTTCCGGTAGTTTGAATTCACTGATGGAACCTGGTTGGAAGTCCAGTCTGCTTCCCCTGTATCAAATTTACCACCATACTTTGAAGTGACACACACTCTGCTTCCACTATGTTAATTTGCCGTTTTTGTTGCACCGAGATCCCCATTATGATTTCAATCTGGGAGGTTTCACTAGTATCCTGCTGCTGAATTTTCTTTGATGTTGTTTGAAGCAAGCTACTATTTCCTTCAATTAGGTCCTCGTGCCTCCTTAATGTGCACTGGGCCTCTTGGAGTTCACAGTATTCCATCTGAGGATAACAGAATTTCAAACCACACAGCTGAGTACAGTAAACAAGAAGAACAAAACTGCCAGGGTGAAGCAGGGATTCTGAATTTTGTATCACCTATGAAATATACAGTGCAACGACAGATACAGTGGTCAAAGCTGAGACCAGAACTGGAAAAGAACCACTCCACTTCCTCTGAGAAGAAAACCTTTGAGTGTTAAAGCCACCCACGCAACGACTCGTTTCTTGCCCGATACCTGAGAATTCTTTCAAAACTAACCAGGGGTCTAAATTAAACCAGAAATTTTTCAAAGAATCAGAGTCCCGGAAACAGAAAGGTGTAACCCACAGAATTGCAACCAAATCCCCTCTGGAAGAAGCAGTAGGGTATTCTTCAAAGTTGAATTCAGAAACCAACCATGAACCTTGCAATTCTGCAGAAAAAAGGTAGAGATGAAGGCATCCACTTACCTGAAAGTCTAGCAAGAAGGAACCATACCAATGTCCAGCTTGCTAGACTGAGAGCCACCGGCCAGCACCGCAAACCTGAATGCCTGGAACGCCACACGGAGAAATCCATCCATGGTGCCATAATCCCACAACATTTGCGCCAGATTCGGTGCAATGGTTCATAAGCATGTGATGGGGAGGTAGAGGTCGCTTCACAGTAAGTCAATTGTCATATGTTCCACCATCCTTACAATGGGCCATGTGCCCATTTATTTGAGAACTACATGGTTGATCCTTCAAGTTCACGGAATGGGTTGATGATAGGCCTTACCATTAATGACTATATGTCCTTCTTCTTCTAAAGTAGCTTTATCAGCGAATTGATCCGTGATGGAACTATTTTCCAGCAAAATATGATAAAACTTCACATTGGATATTGGGATTAAGACTTGCCTATTCCTTTCAAACACAGAGGCTAACCTAGAATCAAGAGGATTGGTGACCAATACCATATGTCTAATAATATTCTTGGAATGCCCAACCACTATCAAACTGTGTGTATGAAGAATGCTGACTAGCTTTGAGCCTTGTAAAAACGCATATGCTTCAGCTTGATTATTAGTGGATATGCCCAGGCTCTAGGCAAAGGTATAAAAAGTTGTACCTCTTGGGTTTATGATAACCCCTCCTGCACCTGCCACCCCTTCCTATCTCAAGCTTTTTCATCAGGTACTCTTCTCTGAATTCCAGCCCACTCATTGTCAAATTTTAAGTATTCAATTTCAGATCTGAAAATTACTTCTAAGTGACCTCAAACAGTAAAAACTAAGGCTGTTATCACTGAATAATTTTACACTGAAATTATGACAGAAAATTATAGTGGAAGCACAAAGATCAGAGAGAAATCATCCATGCACATAAGACACAAAAATTACTTAGAAATATTTTTCAGATTGAGGATCCCGAGGACAAAAGTAGTCCTCACAGCAAAATTACAATCCCAACAAAATTTTGGAAAATCTTCCAACTTACAAATCTGCTGTACCTTGCTAATGTCACAGTTGTACCTGGCTGACATCACACTGTATGACCGTGTCATCCTTGCAGCTCGCATGTGCGTCTGTCCTGCTGTGGTTGTACGACCCTCCTCAGACGTGCGAACTATGCTGTACGACCTGCAATTATTGTGCTGTACAACCTGCAATTTTCCACACGCGCGACCTCTACTCCTCCCTCTCACACGTGCGGCTCCTCCTCCTTGGCAGAAAAATGAAGAAGAAAAGAAAGTCCACAAACCCTAGACCAAATTTTCCAAAGTGAAGATCCTCCTTGCTGAAATTTTCCTCAATCCCCTTGGCAAGATTTCCCACTCACTCATGCCAAACACATGATGACAAAATAAGATGTGTGGTGCCTCCTCACATTGCCTCTCCTTTTATAGGAGTCTAAAAATGAGTTTAGAAGCCCCTACTCAACATTAAATTAGAATTGTTTATTCCTCCAAGTGGGTGCAAAGCCCCAACAATAACAATTCCAAGCCCCAACTCTATATTAAAGGGGTTTTCACAAAATAAAAATGCAATGCGAGTGCCAACAAAGATTTCCACATGCCTGACACTAAGGTCAATGTGAGAATACAAAAACATCAACACTCCCTCTTAGTGAGGGAGGTATTCTCCACCACTCCTAGCTTGTCTATGAAGTAGACAAACTTCCCCTTTACTAGGGGTTTGGTGAGAATATCTGCAATCTTCTCCTCTGTGGAAATGTACCGGAGCTTCACAACTCCTTTCTACACCCTGTCTTTGATGAAGTGGTATATGATCTCAATATGTTTCGACCTGTCATGAAATAATGGATTCTCCGAGAGTTTGATACAACTCTTATTGTTGCAGTAAATAATCGTAGGTTCCAACACCTGACCAAATAACCCTGCAAGAAGCTTGCAAAGCCAAATAACCTCACAAATCGCCAAACTAGTTGCCATATACTTTGCCTTTGTTGAACCGAGTGCCATAAAAGTCTATTTCCTGCTGAACCAAGAAACCACTGCTGATCCCAGGCTGAAGCAACCACCATAAGTGCTCTTCTTGTCAATTGCACTACCTCCCCAATCTGACTCTAAATATCCATGCAGCCTCACTCCATCATCCCTGACAAATCTCAGACCAAATTCAATTGTACCTCGAAGGTACATGAGCACATGCTTCGTTGCTACCCAATGCACCTGCCTCAACCGAGCCATGAATTGGCTCAAGGTGTTGACAACAAAGCAAATATCCGGCCTGGTGTTGACAAGATACATCAACGAACCAATCAACTGCCTGTACATCGTGGGATCCACCTGAATCCGAAGCCCCCAACTTCTTCAGATTGGTGATCATAGGTGTAGTAATGGACTTACAATCCATCATCCCGAACCTCCTCATTATCTCAACTGCATACTTCCCCTGTTCGAGGAAGATCTCGCCTGGCTGCTGCCACACCTCCAATCCCAATAAGTAATGCATCAATCCAATATCCTTCATCTCAAACTCCTAAGCCAAATCCCTCTTGCAACTGGCAATGAGCTTCTCTGCTCCCGTGAGGAACATATCATCAACATACAACACTAATATAAGAGGATCCTCTCCAACCTGTATGAGATATAGGTTGGGAACCAGTATGAGATATAGGTTGGGATCTGCTTCACTCTTGGTGAAGCCCATGCTCTGCAAATACCCGTTAATCCTCGAGTACCATGCCTTGAGTGCCTGCTTGAGTCCGTACAAAGCTTTTTTCAACCTGCAAACATGGGACTCCCTCCCATGTACCTCAAAGCCCTGAGGTTGCTCTATGTACACCTCCTCCTCATCACTCCATTGAGGAATGCTGTCTTCACATCCATCTGATGTATCCTCCACCTCATAATCGAAGCAAGAGAAATAACAACCATGATAGAAGTATACTTGGCGATAGGAGCAAAAGTCTCCTCATAGTCCACTCCCTCTTCTGGGAGAACCCTCTCGCCACGAACCTTGCCTTGTACTTCTCAATGCTACCATCTGCAACATGCTTAATCTTATAGATCCACTTGGAAGTGACCACAGACTTTCCCTCTGGTCTTGAAACTATGTCCCACACATCATTCTTTATGATGAACTGATACTCCTCCATCATAGCATTCTTCCAAACCTGCTGGCCTGCTGCCTCCTCAAAACTAGAAGGCTCAGAATCAATGATTATACTCATAAGCGCCACATAGCTCGAAAACCTCTGCGAAGGCTTGCTCTCCCTTAAAGTGCCCCTGGGTGCCGCATGCTTCTCCGCATCTCTCAAAGTATCCTGAAGCCATCTAAGCCTCGTGTCCTCGTCACTTGGATGGTCCACTAGATCCATTGACTCTCATGACTCTGCATGGTCTGAAGGTTGAACCCCTGTACTGGATGGACTTGTACACTCCTCAACCTTCGGAGTCTTCTGCTCCTCACCATCTGTCTCTGCTGTGGTCTCTCAGGACCTCCTGAAAGCCAACGCCTCCTCAAACCTGACATCCCGACTAACCTCAATCTGTTGTTGCTTGGAATGTAGATCCGGTAGGCTTCGAAGTCTCGTTGTATCCTACAAACACGCCCTTCTTCCCAAAAGGTTCTAACTTATTCCTCTTCTCCTTAGGAACATGGATGTAGACTGGACAACTAAAGATTCTCAAATTCACTATCTCTGGTCTCACTCCTGTGAATGCCTTCTCAGGAGACTTGTCCTTGAAGATCCTATGAGGACTCCTGTTCTCAACATAGACTGTCGTGTTACACACCTTTGCCCAAAGCAACACAGGTAGATCTTGGTCATGCAACATCGCCCTGGCAACCTCAACTATGGTTCGATTCTTCCTCTCTGCAACCCCATTCTACTGTGGGTTGAAAGGCACTGTCAGCTCCCTCTTGATCCCTGCCTCCTTGCAAAAATATTTGAAGTCGTTGGAGGTATGGTATACTTGCCCCCGTTATTTGACCTCAAGACCTTGATCTTCTTCTTTGTCTGATTCACCACTTGAGCCCCGAACTCTCTGAATCGACTGAAGATCTCATCCTTGCTCTTCATGAAGAAGATCCACGTCCTCCTGGAATAATCATCAATGAAGGTCACATAGTACAAGGAACGACTCGAGGATGGAACTGACATTGGTCCACACACATCTGAATGTACTAGATCCAAGATCCCCTTGGACCTACTATCACTGCTCGAAAAAGCAGCCTTGGCATTCTTTCCAAGTGCACAACCCCTGCATACACCCTAGTGCTCTGCTCCAAACTTTGGAAGACCTGTAACAATCCTCCTCAACATTGGCAAGGCCTTGTAATGCAAGTGTTCCAATCTCCCGTGCCAAAGCTTGCATTGACTATCACTGTCATGTACCAAGGATTGGGATGGCTGTCTTATCAACCTGTAAAGACTACCATCACGAACACCAATGACCCCTACTGAGTCAATGCTCGATCCTCTCGGCCATGCAAGAACCTGTCCACCTGAGAATGCCACTGCATACCCTCCGTCCTCCATAGCAGAGATAGAAAGTAGGTTCTTCTTCAACCCCACACATATAACACATCACTCATCTTGATAGGCTTCCTGGACTCCATCTGAAATAAAGCTGCCCCAACTCCCTTGATTGCATACTTGGCATTATCACCAAGCTCCACTTGCAATCTTGAGTYCTCTGACAAATTGGCGAGTGACTCCCGTGATCTTGTCATATGAAGAGAAGCTTCACTATCCACCAACCAAGTCCCACTATCGGAAATTGTTCCAGAAAGGGCRGAGACCAATAAGAACTCTCTTTGAAGCCTGTCTGCAACCTCATCCACCTCTGCTGATGATGCCTGCTGCTTCCCTTTCCTTTTCTTCTGSTGTAGACATTGTGAAGCATAGTGGCCTTGCTTATGACAAGCAAATCACCTGTACCTTGCTAAGGTCCTTCTTCCACTGCTCTGGAGATGCCTCTCCCCCGATGGAACTTTTTCCTTTGCCCTTCCTAGCATGAGCAACTAGGGCCTGATTCTCATCATCACTACTTTTCTGCTTGTTCTTGGACTCTATCTGAGCCTTATCTTGGATGCAATCTATCCATAGTCTGTCAAATGGTGGCATCTTCTCATGTGCACAAATCCCCTGCACAAATGGTTCCCAATGTTGATATTATGGTAGCTGCGGGAGGTATTTACCTCCACATGTAACCCTGACAAGAATAGAATATTCCGGGAAGCAAGAARAAACCCTAAAGTATTAAACTTAACCCTAGAGGACAAGTTGGCTCAAGGAAATACTTAATATTAAGTATTTAGTCTCCAAAATGAGAAGTTGACCTAGACAGCTCAGGAAACAGTATAAATATAAGTAGCCAGACCTCATTTTGTACACCACARCTCAAAATTTCAGCTGGGAAGAGGTGCGCACTGCAGAAACTGGGCAAGTGCGCAAGTCTGGGGAGCACTGGCAGTAGCTGGCAGCTGCAGCCCGCAGCTACCGCAATCTGTATTCCTGGTTTAGGCTCAGACTTTCTGTTGGTTATGGTTGGACTTTCTGATCAGTCTTAGTTATCTTTGCTTTGGTGCATTAGCCTTGGTTGGCTATTGGTTTGCTTCCGTAATCATTTTTTGTCAAGGTTAAGGTGTTTGGGGCTGGCTTCGGCCTATGGTTGGGTGACAATATTGTTATATTGTCTATGGTTAAACGAGCACATCCATTACTTTCTAACAGGTTCTGGGCCCATGCTATCTTCGGACAGTCTAACCGTTGGAAGATAGATTGGGAGGATTTGCTCAGTTACAGTTGCAGTTGCAGCCAATCTTTGCGGCAGCAACGAAACCTTAATCCTCTCGTTGAGGCACCTTAAGTGAAGAGATTGACCTAATTTCTGGATAGACTAGTGCGCCCTAGCCTAGCGCATCTCCTGGTACTCTCAGCAAGCTAAGACGTCAAGTTTGAGTTTTTGGTCAAAATCAAGGGTTGACCAAGTCAAAGCAATTATGACTTACTCTATGAAGTCAGAAAACAGGTCAGAAGGGGCTTCTAACTTCAGAGCATGGAAGACAAGGATTGACCTCATCCTTGCCAAAAATAAAGTGTTGGATGTCGTGAAAGGAAAGATCGTGGAACCACAGTTCGAAGAAGGAAAAGAGAAGGAACCTCAGAACGTTGCAGTTACGGAGAAGTTCAAAGACAGTGACATCAATGCCATGAGTATCATAGTGGACTCTATAAAAGACCACTTGATACCCTACATCTCCCATCTTGACTCATCTAAGAAGATGTACAATGCCCTAACAAACCTCTTCTCAGTCAGAAACATTGGACAAGTAATAAGTCTGAAGAATGAGCTTCGTGACATGAAAATGAATGATGATGACATCATACCTTGTGAGAATCTCTCAGTTAAGAGATCGACTACAAGCTATTGAAGAAATCATTTCAGAGAAGGAACTTGTAAATATAGTACTCAATCGCCTTCCCAAGACATGGGATGCATTTGCCGCAAGCATGAACACAAGAAAGGAGTATCCCACATTTGAAGAACTTTGGACTTGCTGTGCACAAGAAGAATCAAGGATTAGTACAAAAGAGAAACCTCAAAAGAAATACGATGATCAAGCTTTCATNGCCTTCCCAAGACATGGGATGCATTTGCCGCAAGCATGAACACAAGAAAGGAGTATCCCACATTTGAAGAACTTTGGACTTGCTGTGCACAAGAAGAATCAAGGATTAGTACAAAAGAGAAACCTCAAAAGAAATACGATGATCAAGCTTTCACAACAAGGTTCCGAGTTAAAGAAAAGGAAGGAAACACACGAAGCATCAATTACCGAAGAAAGGGAACCCTCAAAGAAGGCCAAGCAGGATAAAATAAACTTCTTCTTCTAAGACAAGGTAACAATATTCTTCATAGTTCTTGTACATACCATGTTTACATAGTTTCTGTACATATCTTGCATATCTGTTTCTTAGAAGATAAGATGTTCAAAGAGAAACAATACCTATGGAAGAATAACAAGATAAGGATTGCTATCGCGATGACTACAAGTCAAGCAATACACATAAAAAGATGAAGTACATTGAAAATCCTTGGTAACATTTCATGTGGAAGCTATTAACATAAGTAACAGCTGCAAGATAAGCCGAAATCAGAATCAAACTTGAAGAAACCTAGAAGAAGTAAAAACAGAAAGAAGTCAGCAATCAAGAGGAAATTGAAAAAAGACTTGTGATACTTTGCAGAAGGCAATAAGGATGCAGACAGAAGCGTGGACTCTCTTAGTTGGAGGGAGCCAATTATATAATTCCAAAAGAAGAGCATGCATTCATGCATAAAGCAAGGATTAGGAGGGAGCTAATGCTAAATAATATGATCCATTGAGGATTATGAAGTATCTATCCATGTTCCCATCAATGGTAGCAGCCATGAAAAGCAACACATGTTCAGTTTGACTTTAGAAGAAGTCTTCTTCGAAAAAGCCTAAAGTATCCCTGGTTGTCCATCCACATCCATGATCCTATGATGAAAGGAAGAAGTCAGAATCTTCAGGGCATGAAATCTATAGAAAACTCCATGGACCCAAGAGCTAAAGAGAAACGTGAGGAAGAACATGAAGATTCCAAGAGAGGAAGAAAAGCCATAACAACCAATCATTATATTGAGAATCACAAGACTACCAACTTGCAATCAAGCAGAGGAAATGAAAGTTGTGATGAAGAACAATGTATGGAAGACTTATGAATGGAAGCATTGCGAGATCCAGAACTAATGGTTCTCCCAGATGGAGGGAGAGGACTATGATGATAGCTTGTTCCATTAACCAAACATACCTCTACCTGAGAGATTATATCTTCTATCCATTGGTTGGAGTTTACATCAGATGAATGTAAGGACTGTTCTCCTCAACAGAGTAATTGAACAAAGAACATATGTAGAGCAACCTCAAGGTTTTGAGGTATACCAGAAAGAGACTCTTGTATGCAGATGTAAGAAGACAACTTGGTGCAGAGCCTCCAATGAACAACAAAAGCGTGGTGAAAACTTTTTATAACAGAGATATTGTATCAGAATGGTTACTCAAAAGTCCAGGATCATGGATTGCTAATCCATGACAAAGTCTCATGATGACAGAAGAAGTGCCACTTGGATATGTTCCAGTTTGAGCCTTGCCACGATGTCATAAGCTAGCAGGAAACAAAAGAGTTGAATCCAACCATGATATACTATAATGATCAAAAGTTATATGAGGCCTTCAGAGAAAACGAATGTTCCAGAAAGACCGAAGTACATTGAGATCAAACATTACATTCTCCGTGATGAGGTCTAGAAAAGAGAAGTGATTCTCCAATATATCTCCACAGATGAGTAGATAGCAGATATTTTGGTAAAGCCTCTGTTCAAGATGAAAAAGTTTGCATACTCAAGAAACAAGCTTGAGCTCGTGGAGATGACTTCCTTATTGAAAAGGGAAGAGATGACTCCCAGGTTGGGAGGGAGCACTGATGTGTTATTGATTTATGGACAATCATTTTTTAGTTCGAAAAATGGTCCAGGATGAGCAATTCCTTTCCAGTTCGGAAAGTGGTTTGAGATTTCTGACGGAAATGCATTTTCCAGTTCAGAAATAGATTGGACGATCATTGTCGTAATGAAAATGGTTTGATAGATTGTTGATGTACCACAGACAACGATCTCCCTTGTGGCCAGTGTGGGGGAATGGTCTAGGATAGTCTTTCTTCTTGACAATCACTCTCAGTAGTGGTCAAGAAGAATGGTCCGCCTCGCCGGGCAGTCATTCTTTCGAAGTTCACAGTTTCGAAGAATGGTTCGTTTTGGAGGTTGGTGCAGGACAGTCATTTCCTTAGGAAATGGTTCGGACAGTCATTCTTTAGGGCAGACTCATTCTCTCCAGGTTGCACTTTGTTTAGTGTTGGAAGAATGGCCCAGTTAGGTGAATGGTCCAGGTTTAGCAATCAAGGACATGCATTCCCTAGGGCACACTCATTCTCTCCAGGTTGCACTTTGTTTAGTGTCGAAGGAATGGCTCAGATAGGTGAATGGTCCAGGTTCAGAAATCAAGACAGTTATTCTTCTATGCTTGAGAATAATAGTCCAGTAGCTCATGGCTGATGTTTTACCTTCTGAGGGCAGATGCTCTTCCAGATCTCACAGATGTGAGTGGAAGAATGGCCCAGATGACTCAGTTTATATCATGACATTGTTTTTCTGTGTAGGTTGATATTAGATGATATGATTGCTATGGAGACTGTATGTCTCTAGACAATAGATGTATGCTACTGTGGTGGATGTGTTCCACTGGTTGTGACTGTGTCACTGATTAAGTAGCTGTGTGCTACTTGGTGTGGTAGTATACCA
>JASDQU011402261.1:65536-83927 GCA_032191745.1 Picea mariana
CCAACATTTCCGCATTATTGAGCCATCCTCCTAAATCAATATTTAAATCTCAATTTGCATGCACATTTGATTTAGGAGGGGTAGGAGCTACCTTAGTAATGTTTGCTTGATTCCTATCTTGATTTCTGTTTCCATCCCTTTGGTAAGTAATGCCTCTATACTTAGCCATTTCTGAAACTTGTTGGGGAGTAGGCTTAGGCCCAAACTTTTCTATTGCCTTATCTACAACATTATTCATGCAACTAGCATTACTACCTTGTTCAGTGAATTCCATCTAATCATGCATTCCAACATTGTACTTTCTATCCCACATATTAACTTGTTCATTTCCTCGGTTAGAATAATCTTCTTGATCACAACCTTCAAGAAAAACTGGACAAGTCATTTCCTCATGAAATTCACCATAAGGTCTACAATAAGGTATGGCTTGATGATCAACCAAGTTGGTGGACTCAAAAGGATTTGGTGGCCTTTGATCATGAGGAGGAGGTCTCTTTGGCCACTTATCATTTGGCTTGTGACGGGATCTACTAGCTTGCCCCCTCTCCATAGTGATCAATCTATTTTGTAAAGCATTCATCTGATTGGCATGGTTGATTTCCATTTGTTTGATCAATTGAGTTAGCTCCTTAATGCTATCATTAGAAGACTCTTGACCCTCTACTTTCCTCTTCCTTTCCTCAACATTCTTGGAAGAATTTCCTCTTGAAAAACCAGGAATATTAGACTTCCTAGCATCTTGCATATTTTTGTCTATACTTACTGCAAAATTTTGTGCATCCTTAAGAGTTTGTGGATCCTTATCCCTTAGTTGATATCTGATTTCCCCCTCAAATGCCTCCATGTAATGGATTAAAATAGATGCATCAGGAGGTTTGATAGCTGTAGGGAGACTTTTAACCAAGTCATTAAAATTTTTGTTGAACTCATCCATAGTTTCATTCTCTTTTTTCTGACTTGTACTAAGGGCAGCTAACAAATGTCGGTTCTCTTTCTGATCACCCCATCTTTCTCTAAAAGCCTTTTGAATTTTGGCCAAGGTGCTAAACTTGTTGGGGTTTTGTTTTGAAAACTACTCAGCAACATTCCCCTCTAAAGAATACACAAACAAGGTCATCTTTACATCCTCTTCACTGTGACCATTGCACCACTTCCCAATACATAAGTCAATACTTAAGATGTGAGCATTTGCACTAACAACATTATTTCCCTGAAAAGAAGATAATTTCTCAATAGCTTTGTTAGGAATTGCATGAGGAGCAACTTGAATAGTTGTGAAGTTCAAAGGCCTTAGTAGATCACCCATAATTAAATTAGGATTAGTTGTTGTAGTATTAACAGTTGTAGGATTATTAGTTGCAAACGAGAATCGGATATCAAAGATTGCTTCTTCTCCAAGACTTTCAAGTAGCCTACGAGGAGCAAGTCGGTTTAATCTCCTCCTATAAACCTTTTCAGGTTTAGGAAAAAAACAAACCAATCCTTGTGAATTGCTCCTAGTAGTATACTTCAAAGAATTTTCAGATGGAGTCGCCACTTGGAGAGTAAGCAAAAACAAATAACACAACCCAAGTTTAAAAAACTTTAGGGAAAAATTTATTACTTAGTTCTTAAAGAATAAATTAGAGTAAGTCGTTTTGACCAAGGATAAAAAACTTATCCCCGACAACGGCGCCAAAGATGTTGCCATCCTTATACACACCTACAATCGTGGGGAAGTCTCCAACCCACTTGGTGTGTCCTTGGAGGCACAATGCCTAAGTACAAACCCGCTGTCACCTCGACTTGGACTTCTTCCGTCTAGGCTTTACTTCTAGGGAAGCCAAGGGGGGTAGACCCTACTTACTATGTAAGTTGATTAATGAATTCTAGGAGTTAATTTTAGTTTGTTAAGTTAGGGGAATCTAACCTATATGACAAGCAACGATGCAAATGCAAAGCTGCAATGACAATCAAACCTTTCCCTAAAAGGACAACTAAGACTAAGACTAGTGCCTAAAGATTGGGCAAGGGGTCAATTAAGTTTATACACAAAGAATACAAAGAATGAATAAATGATCTAATTACAATGAAATAACTTTATAATAAGTTACAAAATGAAATACACAAATGAAATAATGCTAGGAACAAATATACAATGGAACCATAAGTTAGATAAATAACACAATATACAACAAGATTAAAGAATGGTTAGATCAAATATACAGTGAGATATCCAAACATAAAAGATGTAACTTGAAACAACTTAGGAAATGAAGCAAATGCACAACTTAAGTAGATGAAATGAACTTTGAGAAAGACCAACAAACTAGAACTAATGCGCAACTTCTGAAGCAAGAGGAAACTACAAGCAAGTTGCCCCAAAGAGATGGTGCACAACTTGAAGGTAGAATGCCCAAGTATGGATACACAACTTTAGAGATAAAGGAACTTGAAAGTAAATATACCCAACTTGAAAGCAAAGTACTTGGAAATGAAATTGTTAGTGAAGTAAACCCATAAACATATAAATGCCTTGAACCACAAAGCTTGCACAACTAAAGATAATTGAAATGTAAAGCACAAGTGTTGTGAAAGTGTTGTAGGTAAGTTTTATGAGAATTTTAGAGTCTCTCTTTGATTAGGGGGATTAAGGTTTTAAGATGCAAGCCTAGACTATGTGTCTACCCCTAGACTCTTATCGCTTTGGCCAAAATGATTGTTGGCTGCTCAAGAAGAAGGGAAAACAAGGCCCTTCCTTAGCTCCACAGGTCAACCCAAAATACTTGAGCGCTCAAGCAGGGGGGGCACCTAGTGCCGTGAAGTCGTCCCCGACTTAGCACCCCCTGTAGCCTCCACAAACACCCTTTTTGGTGGCGAAAGCTGTACTAGTTTGGGTGCCTATTTAAACTAGATAAATTTCCCCAAATCCTAAAGCTGTAAGCTATGAGTTACTTCAACTTAGAAAAATATAGATTGCAAAGTAGATTGATTCCCAACTTGAGATGCAAGATGTTAACACAATAAGATTGTTGCCAACTTAAGAAAGAGATAACAAGATACAATAACTTTGCAACTTAAAGAATTAAAAGAAAAGACTACTTAAGGAAATATTAACAAGATGAGATATTAACAGATTAAGCTAGAAAACAAACCTTACGATATAGCATGGGTTGACTAAGCCAAACCTCTTTGCTAGGTGTAGGCAAAATAATTCAATGCAATGTAAATAAAAGACTTGGAAAGTAAAATAGAATGCTCCTAGCCACTCAAACTTGTTTTAAGGACAAGTGGGGCAAACAAGAATTAAATCAAACACTTTGCAACCTCAACAAAGGCACAAGGAGGACAAGCCTACCGGTTTTGTGCCAAAGTGGGTGAATGAAATAAAAAATAATTAACTTAGGAAAGCAAGAAAACCTAGCCTCTCATTCTTGCCTTAAGGACAAGTGGGGCAAATGATTAAATGCACAAAACATAAAATTAACTTAGCTTCCCAGCCTTACGATTTTGCATGGGTGGTGTTATCGCACAGTTTGTAGCTAGGTCAAAAAGGCTAAAGGATAGAGGCCAAACTGGCGAAACAGGAACCTTCCCCACCCAATGTCACCTCAATGGGGAGGTTCTTTCTATTTAGGGAGGTTAACCCAGGGGAGACGTCCCCGGTAACCTGGGGTTTTGAAGAGGTTAAAGTATAAAAGCCAAGGGAAAAGTTCCTCCTCACAGGTTACCATGAAGGTTAGAAAGTCCGGCTAATCAACCAATAAATGAAGTGTATGCCCAAATGAAAACACCTGCCCGGAACAAGACAACGGCAATACAATAAATATGCAGGCTATAACTCAGTGGGTTAGTACTTCATGTGACTATCTGACAATTATATATAAGCAATGAAACAACAGATATTAATGAGATCAACATTTTGTCAATATAACAATGTAGAAGTATCAATTCATCAATAACTATTGAGATGATATAGCAAACAATATATCCAATCAATCATTTACTCAATAAATGCCTTTAACCATCATCTAATTGCTTATTATCAATATTTGCTACGTCAAGATGGAATAACCAACTGTGACGTCAGCCTAGTTAGGGTTAGCTAGTTAGTTAGGGTTTCAAAATTTAAGGTTTTGAGAGTTGGTTTGGACACTATCACTTCAACGTTGTGTGTCTAAGATCGGTGCCTAAGGGTATATGGAGTCATTCAAGGAGAGGACGCAAGGTTGAAGGAGTAATAGGCTAAAGACAAGAGGGAAGGGTTCTAGAGTGCTGCAATGGCAGGGCCCTAGAATCAAAACCCTAGGGGAAAGAGGCTCACTCCGGTGTTGCTTAAGCAAGGCCTCGTGCTCTTTCCTCCTTTAGGTCAAACTTGGCAAACGACTAGCATATGAGAAGAGATAAAACAAGAGGATCAAGTGAGGGAGAGTGTTGCAATGGCAAGGTTCTATCACTAAAACCCTAGAAGATGGACGGCCCTAGGTGTAGATAACCTAGGCCTAGGACGTCACCCTCCTTTTAACCTTTAAAATCAAAGCTAGCGTAAGGGAAGAAGTGAGAAGAGTGTAGCAAAGGCTAGGCTCTTTCTTCCTCCTTCAATGGCTGAATATTTCTCTCTAAGGGGACATGAGACAAGGACCTACTTGTGTGCTGGTCACCTAGGGTTTTAAAATCAACAAATTTATAAGTAAGTGCAAGAATTATAACCTACAACCATTCGATTAAGAAGTTTTGCAAGAAAAACACTTACATATCATGATGAAAAGCATAAGCAAACCGTAGTTGTAAACCTTCCTTCAAGAGAAATGCCAAACATGCCAAGAAAATCCTTCCATCAACAAGTGCGCCTCCTTTAAAAGACCAAATTCCCAAACTAGGGCGCAAAAATCAGACCTCACAAGTGTGAGTTGTTGTGTTATTTTCAAATGAGGGAAAAACATCCTCAATATATAGTGTATCATGACCTTTAATTAAAATTAGGTCATTGAAAATAGCCGACAAGGCTACAAACCAAAATCATACTGTTTTTACATTAACTGCTAAGTAAAAGACATAAATGAGCAAAAAGTGAGACGTCAAGCCCCTCTGAGGGAGACGTTAGGCCCTTTTGGGGTTAGTCCAGCATCCAAAAGTTAGACGTTAGCCCTTTCTGGGCTCCACCAAGCTGCCACACGTGCCAACCGTCCTATCAAACTGCCACACACTCAAGGTGACGTCAAGGCCTCCTGGGTGACGTCCTGGCCATCAAAAGAAAACGTTCCATCTGAAGTGGGTCAACCCCCCTGGGCTGGGCTCAGCCAAAGTTTCCTGGGTGGAACGTCCTTCTTCTTCTCATGTGCATGAGCTCATCCAATCATTGTCCTGTCTCTGCCCCTGATGGGGTCCCAACAACCATCTGATGGGCTCTTCAGCCCCATGGAGGTCCGAGCTAATCATCTCCCCATGTGTACCGATCCAACTGGTACCTGTCCGTTGGGCATGGTCCTGCACATCAAAAACTTCGCCCTCCATGGGCTCATTAGTCACAAGGATCATAGCAATGTCAATCACGTTTCATCATTAATTTTATCAAATATATGCATAAAACCCCTGATATATCATTCAATAGCTCAAAGATATTACAATGACCTACTATACAAAGCCAAAGAAAAAGACAAAATACCCTATTGGGCCAACATCCATAAGAGAAGGAAAGTTTCCAGAGGATATCATCCAAGCCATGTAACACGAGGTGATGTGGTCAAGGGATGTCCAGACATTCGGGTGGAGTGAAAGACAGGGGTGTACGATATTACCTGTGGGTGCCTTTGTAGAAGGCGCGCTGTACTCGTCATAGATGCAATTCTTTCCAAGCCCTTTATTGCCTTTATTCTTTCTTTTCTTTATTGCTTTTTCTTATTTATTTCAAGGTCTAACTAGAGGACACTGCCTTGGCGTGGTGACCAGAGCTGACAGTGTTACCCACAAGCACTTTCACAGAGATGATAAGGCTGGCTCATGATGAGACCCCCTTTCCCTTGGCCATGCAACCAAAGGTCACTGCCTTGGCGTGGTAACCAGATAATGACAATGTTATATTGCTAGGTACCCATGAACATAATGGGCTGGCTCGTGATGAGACCCCCCATCCTCTTGGCTAGATCTTGTTTTGTTATTTTTCTTCGGGTTCCTCTTCTTTCTTGCCGAGAGGCTTCTTATTGCCTTCTCGGGGATCCCTGGGCGAGGCATCTCTAGGTTTCATTTTTTATGGCTTTTATCTTTTACCAGTTGCTTTTACCTTCTGGGCCTTTAGCCCCTTCTTCCCATGAGATAAGGTGTAACCCCACAAACAGATCATCCTAATGCCCGAACTAGGGGAATAGGGCAGATGAGTGGGAAATAAGATGTAAAAGTGATGACATGGCGGGAGCGGACGATGGCTCTTCAGAAATCCCCCGGTGGCAAATCAAAACCTATGGGTACAAGCTTGCTAGGGCACCCTATCAATCCCCCCAACCATGGTCAAGCGGGTCAATGTAAGATCCAAGCAGTTGTCAGAAATAAAAGGAATTTGATGCATATATCTAAAGGTCATAATGATAAAAAATGACACATACCATGATACTTGGACTAATTACCTCATGGAGCAAGAGTCTTCTCCGATACAAGTCCAAGCCGAAGGTGATGGATGCTGCTGCTGCTGACAAGACAAGTCTGATGAAAGAGAGGAAAGATGGTCTCTCCAGGGCCATGCTTAGGTCAATCTTGCTCTCGGTACTCCATGTCTAGGACCCCTGGGCCTCGAGACATGATCTCCTAGTTATCCCTAGAAATCGGGGATAACAGGTGGCTAGGCCAATCCTCTTTGCAAGGTGTAGGCAAACAAATAAATTAATTGCAGAAAATTAAAATGAGAGAAATGCAAGCCCAAGAGACTCTCTTGGGCTGCTTATAATGAAGGAGAAAGATAGAAGAAGAAAGGGGTTTTGTTACCCCAAGTTGGAGGCTTTTCTTGAGTGTTTTATTTGTCCCAAATGGGCTGGCGAAAACCTGCAGAAAATCAACAAGCAAAAGCTTGCTAGAAATGCTACAAAACCACCATAAAACTTTAGAAATTTTTGTTAGTTAAAACAAAAATATTACATGTAAAAATCAGCAAGTAAATAGATAATTTTTAACCTATTTCAGAACAAAAATTTGTCCAAAAAGAAGAAGCAAAGAACAATAAGAAAAACAAAAAATAATTATAGGTTTTTGTTGGTTGAAGAGACAAATTTCTAGATCTGTGATTTGTCTTCTCAAACCCTTGGTGACTTGCAAATTGTGAGATCAAGCTACAAAAAAAGAGAGGAGGTGAGTAGATTTAAAATGAATAACAAAATACTTTGCTAAACCAATAATAAACCACTCAATAAATCTACAATAATACTATCATAGATTTATCCAAGCAAAATACTTTGCTTGGATCTCCTACACCAGATCTACAACAAGAATATACACAAAAACAACCAAAACAGATATCACCTCAATATAGCTCAAGATTGGCACCAAGAATACTCCCAATGCACACCATGTATGCTCCAAAGATTTTCTATTATTCAGAAAAAAGGTTGCTGCAAATACTTGCAGCGAGTTTTAGAAAAGAGAAAGAGCAAAATGGGAGAGAGAGGAGAGTGGGAGAAATTTAGGCATAATAACTTTACTCTGAGAATAGATGTCAAATGAGGGAGGGGTAGGCATTCTTTTATATTATAATAATAATAATAATCTATTTTTAAGGTCACGGCCAAGCCAACACACCAAATTGGTGTATGAGACCCCCTTGTTTGTGGGACAAGGGACCCCCCTCCGCCCAACAATTTGACTGATAAAGTCTACGAAGGTATACATACCCTACCCCCCTCTGGATTTGAACCTGTGATCTCTTAAGAGGAAACACATGTTCTTAACCATTAGGCCCACTGTATGCAAGAGAGACCCCTCTTGGATGAGCTCCAAGTGGCAAGCAACAAGCAAGAGTGATCATCTCAAGGAGGGAACACTTTTAGGGTTTTGGTAAGTCTAGGGTTTGAGGGTGTGAGAAGGGGGAACACCTTTTTGACTTGTCAAACAACAAGTTAGGAGCTTAGGAGGGCACACTTAAGGATTTAGGTTTTTTTCTCCATTAATTTTTTACTTTGGCTAAGTCAACCATCAAGGGGGGCACACTTTTCCTAGGGAGATGGTGAGTTGAGGTTGTGGCTAAGCAAGGGGGGCACACTTTTCCTAGGGAGATGGTGAGTTGAGGTTGTGGCTAAGCAAGGGGGTTTGGGTTAAGTTAGAAAATGAATTTTCTAACTTAGGAAAAGGCTTAGGAATCATCTCCCACTCTTTCTCAAGTCTTTTTGCTCATTTTACAAATTTTGACATTTTTTACTTTAGCCAAATTAAGCAATTAAATGCCGACTCAAGACTGACTAGGACTCCTCATGGACAATGACCTAGCAAAACTTGTCCAATTGAGCTGAAACTTGGTCCAAGGGTGTAGGGGGTCTCATTCTGTTTCTTTTGAGTACTCACACCCCTATCAAAATCCCTTAGGATCAAATTTTTACATTTTTACATCAGTTTTCATTAAAATTACCATTAAATGAGTAATTTTAAAAAATTAAAAAAAACTACTTAGACTCGACGGAATTCCGCAAGGCTCTAGGAGATGTCTAGCATGGTCATTTACAATATTCCTAGACCCTAGTCACCCATTGGGCTCGATCATTAGAACGCCTTTCACCACTTTGGAGGATTATTGTGAGTGAAAAACTCAAGGGTAATTAAAAATTACCCAAGGATTAAAAACACTCGATGAAAGGACTTCCCTAATGATAAAGTCTTAGGCAACTAACCTAAAATATGATCCATGCAGACTCGTTACATTATTATCCCACGCAGGGGAGCGGAAATTTCAATTACAAAAAGATGTGCCGGGGGCAAAAACTGCTCTGTAGAACCAAAAAGTCTTCAACTTTGTTGCACCATCAGGTACATAGCTTCATGGAACATGGAGTTGACCCCCTAGTTGAAATAGGTGGTCAACAGGTGTTGCCAATCTTCCTAGCACCCGTGTCACGGTTTTGCAAATAATTTGTTGTTTTGCCCCTCTTGCCTTTCCTACCCACTGCCTTTACTGGTTAACTTTTGTGTAGTTGTTTCTTGCTTTGTTTCAACTACGGGCTTTTGTTACTGTTGCAAATTATGTTCAAGGATCTGCCAATATTTTACACGTTTAGCTTTTAAAGTTGTACTGGCTTAAGATAAGGCATTTTCCAAGGTGTTATAACAAAGATAAAATGTGTTAACAAGTTAGAAAATTTGATAAGCAGATTGCAAACCTTATGTTATCTTTTGAAGATAAAATGTGTTAACAAGTTAGAAAATTTGATAAGCAGATTGCAAACCTTATGTTATCTTTTGATTGAGCCACCGTTTTGTAATTCGGCTAACTCTACAGTAGTATGTCATAAGGAAATATATATTGTATTCTTTACTGTAATTTAAATTCCATCTTCTGATCTGTGTCCTTTCTAATTTTGAGGGAATGTTTCACTTGATTAGAGTTATTGATTGATATATTTTTTGAAAAATGTCTTATGTTTGAGAAAAATATTTACAAACAGGCGAAAAAAGTGGAAGGGTATATACAATGGACATCATAAGCTCTTCTTTAAAGCTACTAAAACTGAGATAAAATATGAATAAGCTGTGGGTTGTAAAATATTAAAGATAGGGCATCTTTGATAAACAAAGCGCCCTTAGCCAAGAGCTGATGGTGTACCTCATCCCTCCACATAGAACAAAATGTAGACACAGAGCTATCCTATTCACAAACAGACTTAAACCTGATTTTCATAAAATGAACAAGGCCGAGATCAGCAACCACTGCCATGTACCAGAGAAGAAAGTACAAACTGGAGAATGGAAATCTCCAAACAATGCAGAACACCAATGAATACTGCCCTGAAGCAGCACTGAATACTGGTCCTCTATATATCTCCAGCAACGTTTGGCAAACTGATATTCTCAGAAAATATGTTTCATTCTCTGCGAGTGATGGCAGATAGGACAGAGGCCATCAGAAAATCCACTCTTGTCCAATCGGGCCTTGGATGGAATCTGGGCCGTGGATGGAATTCCCAGATAAATCGCTAACCAAGTATAAACCCTTAGCTTATAATAAAGCTGAACAGAACAAACACTGTGAAATCAACACACCCATCTATCCTCTGGGTCGTTGGACACCCATGACACATTGAGGACTAGGGATAACGAATGTCTCTGATAAAGTATTGAATACAGATGTTGGGAGTCATACTGGAGAAGAAGTTGACTAAAGCTCCACCTACAATCCCTCCAAAATTGCCCAGGCATCTCAATACTCATTTAAAATAACTCAGACTCTGAAATAAGGCCTTTCAACTCCATAAGGGAAGGACGACTAGGGGAAATGAGACCATACTCTTGAGCAAGAGAATGTCGATCCTTCCAAGAGTGAGTGGGATATTCCCACAAATCTCTCTAGAAGAAAATGCTTTTCTTTCTCAACCCCCGATTTTGATAGTGAGACATCTCCACAAGACATGTACCTTGGATCCTCTAGCTCCAAATAGGAGGACAAGCTAAATCCCAACTTGCCTTGTTGCCCTCCCAATGCCAACGGACTAGACCTGCAACAGCTTTCCAAGTTGACCATATGATCCCGACGATGAGAAAGCTTGACACGTTAAATAAATGGGACAAGGAGATAATATCACATGAACTAAAAGCCCCTCGAACTCTTCTTGTCTTTTGAGCAGATATCACCTGATGTTGAAACAAAGCCTGCCAAAGCATTAAGTCCTCTAGACACCGCACCACCCATTTGGTCACAAGAATACTGCCATGGGTGGCAACATCAATGAAACCAAGGGCCCCCTTATCCTTGGGCATAATACACACATTCCATGGAACCAATGGGTAGCTCCTTCTCTCCACCATACTTGGACTATGGGTATGACCTCAAAATCTTCTCAAGCTGCCAAAACTGGACCCTGGGGAACAAACAAGAGATATGGTAGATGCTTTTAGTGATTTATTTTTAGAATTTTGTGCATAGTAGATGTGTTTAAGGTTTTTTTAATTCATCTTTCACCTTTCTAGGTCCCAATAGTTGATTTGTTTCGTCCTATGGGATTATGCCCTTTTGTGTTCTTCTCTGTATTTTGATTATCATGTCTTTTTATTGTCTAAGGTGTAAAGGCAATACATAACGTCATGGTGTCTGCATTTGACAATTCTGATGATGTCTTTCTTATACAGCCTGTAGCTCTTCATATCCTCCTTTTCAAAAAGGAAAGAAAGTGAAAATGCTATTGCTATTAGGATCTGAATTTATTTGCTTGATATTTTGAAAAGTCAGGATCCATATATATACTGTCCGACCTTTGTGGATAAAACTCGTGATTTGTGGCTTAATACTTGATTGGTCCATGATCTCTATTTTAAAGAGCACGGAGAGTCATTTACTGATGATTGATTGTGAGTATAAACCGTCGAATCATTTTATGTCTAGAATATAATCGTGATCATCGGATTATAATTAGTTACAAAAGCACACTAAAGAAACACACTTTACCTAAAGACACATCAGACCAAGTTGATCTTAACTAACTCCCAAGTGTCTAAATATCCTAACGCACACACATATAACCTCGAGGGTTACCTCAAGTGGTTTGACTTTCCATGTCGAAGCTGTAATGGCCAAGGAGGTCATGAGGTTGAATCCACTTGGGCCCCTTTAGGTAAAACCTCGTGGTGAAACCCAAGGGATGCTTCCCACATTTGTTGGTGGCATCCCTAGTAACGTTGTTGGCATAGACTAGTGTGCCTAACCCATGGGGATTAGAAATGGGCACTTGCTGGCATGAAATTAGAGAAATGCCCAGCAACATTTGCAGCAACCAGTTGAGCTATTCCCTTGGGCTAGTGGTTGAAATATTTGGAAACATCTTGTTCCACCCTCAAACACTTAAGCCAGAGTGAAATTGCTGTTACCTTGCTAGTGCCAGTTGGCCCATGGAAAGCAAACATGTCACAAGTGGGATTTGAACTTGGGTGGGATGGGTAGCAATTTCTCCTCTTAACCACCCAAGCTAGACCCAATTTACAATTTGGAGTGTGTGTGTGTATTTAGAGCATGAACCAGAAACACAGAAAAATCACATTTCAAGTATTAAAAACATTCATAACTTTGGAAATATGACTAAATGGAAAAAAAGTGTTTCTATTAATCTATTAATAATTATAATAATTATATTAAGCACAAGAGTCGAGACATGATATGTAAACATTGCACAAATTCAAAATTATTGTGTGAACATTGACGTGCGATGTAGCGTGTCAACATGGGCATGATATGTAAACGTCGTATACATACATTATATGTAAACACAAACTCAGAAATGCAAATAGCTATGGAAAACTAAAATCTGTCTGTTTTAGAATGAGGGTAGGGACAATTTTATAGGTAAAAGTTAGGATTTTAGGGCCCCATACCTTTGGTTTTTTCATGTTTTACTTAACGCATTTTTGATTTTTAAAAAAATATTTTTTTTTTGGAGGATCCGCCAGTGATATGTTTCCAGTAGGCTGGAAGCCTATCCTTGGTGGATCCTCCAGTGTTTCCTATCCAGAAACGTCTCCTTGCCAGATCCAGATCTGATCCATGGAAATGTCGATCCTGGATCTGACCTAGGCAGATTCAGTAACCTAATAAAAATCTGCTAACTCGTGTTCAATAACTGGTGCTAAAGTTTATCACAGGTTTTAGATGTTCAGTGAAGTTGATGTTCCGTGTACTGCATGCTTTATTGCTAAGTCTCACTCATAGGAAAAGGGGGCTATTATTCTTGTCATGGATTTCTATGTTTCCAAATATTCTTTCAAATTTCTGTTGGAAGCTTAAAGAAAATATGCTATACTGTATACTTTGTCCTGTACAAAACTGTAATCTATGTATTATACAATCAAGGGACGGAGATATGGGAATATAACTGATTTGTGTGTTCACAGAGAAAGGCCTAAATGTGATGGTTTTAAAATGAACAATCAGAGTCTTAACACCGAGAAATGCATAAGAAATATGTAGGGCTGTTGCTATTAAGTTGGGAATTTGAAATTTAGGTTTAGAAAATCCAAAGTGACCCAGAATTCTGTAATAGTATCTAGACATAGTGTCATAAGCAGAAATTTGTGAGAATGTTGGGATTCAATAAATTATAGCAAATATGTAGGTTGTTGTCTAACAGAAGACCAGAAATGTAGGTAGTTGGACACTTGTGAGTTGTCCAAAAAACAAGAAATGCAAGCTGTCTTCTGAAAAAGCTTGGAATCATTTCACACAAGCTCCCAGCAGTAGAAAAAGTCATGTGGTTCTCGTTTAGAGGAAAATATCAGTAAGAACCGTGTTGGAAAAAGCAGAATAGCCTCACTTGATGATGTAGAATTGCTTTAGATATTATGCAACAGGTGTAGGAATATACAGCAACTAAAAACCAATAAATGAGGATATTATCATTTATGGGATATGTCTAGGGCTGTCAAATCTGCTCATGTCAGGCTATATATGAATTTTGCCAAGTTGGCCCTATTACAGCCTTGTCAATGTCATCTAACCCCTAAAACAGGGATAGTTGATACCTAAACTAACGTATATAGGGGCTGTTGCCTGTTAGAAGAGGGAGCATTGGTTCACCTTTATAAATTCCCTCTCTTTGTCATACAAACTCTTGCAATAGGATCCTTATTTAATTGCTTTTCTTCCTTTCTGCTGCATCAAAACTGGGGTTCTAACATCTTACCTCTTATTTTTGCACTCCTGGCATTAATTTCGTGTATGAATTTGACAGCCTTTATTTATTGAAGTTTTCCTTGGTGAGTATTGAGTGACATGATGTGTAATATATCCAGTTATAAAGATAACTATGTCACTGCATTCTTTGGGCAACGATGGGATAATTGTATATTGACTCTTAAATAACTTTCTTCTTTCTTTGGAGATTCACACTAGAAATTAAGAGTTCAACCCTCTTTTCACTTTTGCAATCGACAATATCACATGCACCATAGGAGCTTGTTCTTTCCCTCTTGGAAAGTAACCTCAAACTGTCAATCGTCTTTTTTACTTCATTTTTCGTTTGGTGGATAACTATGGTTTTATTGCAAGATGCTATCACTGGGAGTTTCCTAATTAATAGATTGTATAACTTTTTTTGGTTTACCGGTTCTAGAATAATATTTTTCTACATTGTTTTGCTGTTCATGAACAACTCTCTAACTGATTGTTATCTGGTTATGCTTCACCATCATTAATTGGACATTTTTTATGGTTTTGGTAGCATTCCCGTGTAATCTTCTTTATTGGTTCATGCTCTATACCTCTTTCTTCCAAAAGTGATGAAATTGATTCTCATTCCTTGGTCAAGCTTACAACTGAGCAGTCAACTTTGTATTTCAAAGAAAACATTTATATATTTCTCAAGTAACAAATAAATTATGGTCATCTCCATATTTTAGTTTCCTGCAATGAAAATTATCTGCCTGAGTGCAAAAGGGAAATTGAATAAGGGAAAATTGTGGTATTTGCTGCATAATTTTCTGATTTGCTCAACTTCTCTTGATAGTCATATAGAGAAATGCCATTAGTTTGGCACAATTAAACATTTGCAACATTACTTTTCAATTTATAGTGGCTACAAGTGCATATCTTGTGCCTTGTCTTTTGAGTCACCTTTTTTGTGATCCTGATAATGTCCATTTTAAAGATTAATAATTAGTGTTGTTCCCAGTGGTCCGATGTTATGTCCCTAGAACAACATCCATCATTTATAACAGTTAAGATTAGTCTTTTATTGGGTTATTTAGGTCTCGAGGGGTTAGTTGAGCCATATAAGTCAATATAATTTGTCTGTAAGGTCATTTTATACAGTAGCCTTTTTATTAGACGCCCACAAATATATATTTATTACATGTGTAGGCATGTCGCCATGATCTAGGATTAAGATGCTTATTATAAAAAGGAGACATGTACCTGTGGATAATTTATTTATATACCTTCATGGTGTAGTGAATACATAGCAGTATAACTTCGATTTATTACTCTCATATAGATGGATAAAGGAAACAAGAACTGAGGAACTCCCTGGAAAAGATGAGAATGAAGAACAAAGAGACAAGGAAATGGATTCCCTTTGTGCAAAACTAAAATCAAAGATGAATTGAAGCTAAAGAAGAGCTTTCAAAGGGAGATGATAAAATAGATGAGTTGCAGGCCCTTAATCAAATACTTCTTAATAAGGTTAAGAGCTTAAGAAAAGGGAAGGCAAGCAAATCGAAGGACAAGGATGAGTCAAATGAAGAAATTATAGGAAGGACGATGAAATTAACCAGTTGAGAAATCCTAATCAAACCCTTTTTAATGAAGTTAAGAGTGTAATAAGGCTACTATATGAGGTAGTAATGAAGGTCATAGATGAAGAGATGACTGAGAGAGTAGAAGAAGAGATATGTTAGAAGGTTGAGGAGGCCTTAAATAGAGCCAAAGTAAGATCAGAAATGTTGTGCTTTATTCCATCCCCCAGAATTTGGCATTCTCTCCAGTTGTCCATGAGTCTTCTCTATGCTATGTTGTCCCTAAACCTTGGCGAAGTAAAAGTCTCCTACAATCTAGCTAGAATAATATCTTAGCAAATTTGAATGAATTCTTTCCATTTTTGGGAATTCTCTTGGGCTTGGAATACCAGTTTGGGAGATGCTACAAGTTGTCTCTCTCTCTATAACAACATGTCTATCTTGACTTGTTTAGATGGCTTGAATACTTTTAGTTACATGCTTAGCTACAAGGGCTTGAAAGAAGTGTAATATTGGCTATCTCCTACTTTAGTCTAGTATAGACATGTCCATATTTGAGCTCTAACTCTTCTCTACTTTATAAATTTGTCTTAGATTTCTTGTTCTAGCTTTGTTATCTTCACTTGTATATGCTGATTGGAAGGTTGCCTCTCTAATTCCTAGTTTGTGACCTTGAGTTCTTTTAGCACATCTTTCTCTAATCTTATCCTTATAATTGTAAATTTCCCCTTGTAGCTTCTTAGAAAGGAAGTAGTGTTAGGCACACCATCGCTGATAAATTAATCCGTCTCGTTTCTCTTCTTTGTTTAATAGTGAGATTATAATTGAATCAATGTCGTTTTTGCATACTAAGGACTTCAAATGAGGAATATGTGCTTAATCTCCCAAACGATGCTGAAGGCTATTAGATATTAGTACGAGAGAATGGCTTCTCCCTTGCATTCATCAATCGAGCACATAAATAGTTGAATGCAAAGGAAGCTCTGATCAAATATCTTGGTGTAAGTCAACAAGTACTTGGTTTGTTTGTGAGGTCGACATATTGTAAAGTCATCCACAAGGGTTCCACTCTTGCTTGTGGTCTTTCCCATCCAAATGGCATGTTAAAAAGGGGATGAGATTGGGTGCAATCCAAGGTGAATTTGGTGGAATAGATACCCCTCATACTTGGCACATAATACAAGGAAGTTTGTATTATGCGGTGAAGCTCTTGATCTCAAGGTGTGTTTCTCAAAGCATCTTCCAAATTTTTTTTTTGGTCCAAACTCTTCAAAACACAATCATCTTTGTTACAAGAATTAGACTAGGTAAACCTTTTTGAAATTGTATTTTTTGTAGAAGTTGGGTTCATAGGGAATCCTATTGGATCTCAAATGAAGTTAGGCTTCTTTCTATTACACACTAGTGCATGGGAAGAAGCCCTTCCTTATTGTTTATGGTTTTCTATCATGTTGAAATTCTCACATGCAATCCAATTGGCTTTAGGCAGTTCATTGGCTATCCAATGCCATTGCTCTATGCTTTTAACTCCTAGGTTGGAGGCACAAATGTGTGCCAACCCCAACATTTTCCCATGCAAATAAACATAGGAGGCTTTAGTTGGTGTACAAAGCCTAGTATTCAATTCGATGTTTAAGATTAGGCCCTAGGTACCACCAAAGTATGTGGTGAAGTCCTTGACCTTGGGGTGTGTTTCAGTTTCTTGAAGTCCGTGTTATGTGGTGAAGCCCCTAACCTTGGGATGTGTTTCTTGGATCAACTTCCAAAAAAAATCTTGGTCTAGACTGTTCAAAATCCAACCATCTTTCTTACAAGAATTAGACTAGGTAAGCCTTTTTGTAACTTGGTTTTGGTGGAAGTTGGGGACATAAGGAAACCCTCTTGTATTTTAAATAAAAGTAGGCTTCTTTCTCTCACACACTATTACATGGGAAGAAGCCTTTCCTTATTTTCAGGGTTTTCTATCATATTAAAAACCTCACATACAAGCCAATTGGCTTTGGAAAGTTCAGTAGCCATTTAACGCTATTGCTCTACACTTTTAACTCCTAGGTTGGAGGCACAAATGTGTGCCACCCCCAATAATTGTCCTTGCTAACAATCAGAAGAGGCATTACTTGGAATAAAAATCTACTCTTAAATTTGGTCTTAAAGGTTAGGACCAGTGTTGAAAAAGTCGGCATCGACAAAAAGTCAGCGAGGGTCCGGAAAAAATCGTTTTGGCAAAAGTCGGCAAAAAATCGGAAAACCACGACAAACATTAAAAAATACAAAATATATTCATTTTTTTCAAAATTTAAAACATATAAAGCAACAACAACATCAGATAAACACATTGGCACATAAATATGGAGAAATCACTGATATATATGTAGTGGATGCCAAATAAAAAATTATACATCAAAGTCGATATTGAATGCTGAAGGGCCTCTCCAATACAAAATGACATCACATATATAATTATAAAATGTATCTCATGATTCATCATCATGGAGTCTGTAGATGTCTGATATACAATGACAAATGAAACAAAACTAGCAGCTAGCTATCTAATATCAATGTCGGCCTTCACCTCTCCCCCTTTTACGAGAAAAGATAATGGGTTGTTTGTCAGGCCTGCCCCTGACAATAGAACTAGAAGGCTCTGTATCTGATAGTGGATGACCACTGGTGTGTGCAAGAGTAGGTGTATCAATAAGTGTAGAAGGTTGTGCTGATGTTAGCACATCACCCTCCATGATGTCTTTAGGCCACTCCTCCTCCTCTTGCTCTTGCTCTCCCTGTTGCTCCTCCAAGGCCTGCTGTTGTTCGGGTTCCTCATCTAACCATGCAGGTGCCTCCTCCATGATAGGCATCTCAGAATCCACCCTCCACTTAGACAATACATCAATATTGTCCAAGGAAATGGCACCCACATCCAATGTTCTATCCATTTGCTTCAACCATAGTCGAAGATTGTAATGGACATACACCAAGTCATTGAGATGTGAGAACTCTAACCTGTAAGAGG